>SJYW01056222.1:163103-188693 GCA_006410735.1 Raphicerus campestris
ATATGTACCACTGCTTTCTTATCCATTCATCTGCTGATGGACATCTAGGTTGTTTCCATATCCTGGCTATCATAAACAGTGCTGCAATGAACATTGGGATACACGTGTCTCTTTCAATTCTGGTTTCCTCAGTGTGTATACCCAGCTGTGGGATTGCTGGGTATCACGCCTGAGGTCAGGGGAGGCTGGGAGGAGACACCTTGCGTCTGAGGCCAGGGGCAGTGACCCTGAGGAGCCACCAGGAGCCTGAGGCCAGGGGTGGCAGCTGGGAGGAGCCACCTCTCACTAGAGGCCAAGGGCAGTGGCCCTGGGGAGCCACCTGGAGCCTGAGCCCAAGGCCAGGGGCAGCAGCTGTGAGGAGCCACCAGAGGAGCAGTGGCTGCGCAGGTGCAGGAGGGCCTAGAGGACCTATTGAACATTGAAGGTCAGGAACAGCGGCGGTAAGGAGATACCCCTCATCCAAGGTAAGGAGCAGTGGCTATCTTTTGCTGGAGCAGCCGTGAGGAGATACCCCACACCGAAGGTAAGAGAAACCCAAGTAAGATGGTAGGTGTTGCAAGAGGGCATCAGAGGGCAGACACACTGAAACCATATTCACAGAAAACTAGTCAGTCTAATCACACTAGGACCACAGCCTTATCTAACTCAATGAAACCAAGCCATGCTTGTGGGGCAACCCAGAANACCAGAAACTATAAAACTCCTAGAGGAGAACATAGGCAAAACCCTCTCTGACATAAATCACAGCAGGATCCTCTATGATTCACCTCCTAGAATACTGGAAATAAAAGCAACAATAAACAAATGGGATCTAATTAAAATTAAAAGCTTCTGCACAACAAAGAAAACTATAAGCAAGGTGAAAAGACCGCTTTCTGAATGAATGGGAGAAAATAATAGCAAATGAAGCAGCAGAAAACTAATCTCAAAACTATACAAACAACTTATGCAGCTCAATTCCAGAAAAATAAACGACCCAATCAAAAAATGGGCCAAAGAACTAAATAGACATTTCTCCAAAGAAGACATACGGATAGATAACAAACACAGGAAAAGATGCTCAACATCACTCATTATCAGAGAAATGCAAATCAAGACCTCATTGAGGTACCATTTCACACCAGTCAGAATGGCTGCTATCCAAAAGTCTACAAGCAATAAATGCTGGAGAGGATGTGGAGAAAAGGGAACCCTCTTACACTGTTGGTGGGAATGCAAACTAGTACAGCCACTATGGAGAACAGTGTGGAGATTTCTTTAAAAATTGCAAATAAAACTGCCTTTTGACCCAGTAATCCCACTGCTGCACATACACACCGAGGAAACCAGAACTGAAAAACACATATGTACCCCAATGTTCATTCCAAAACTGTTTATAATAGCCAGGACATGGAAAAACCCAGATGTCCATCAGCAGGTGAATGGATAAGAAAGCTGTAGTACATATACACAATGGAGTATTACTCAGCCATTAAAAAGAATACATTTGAATCAGTTCTAATGAGGTGGATGAAACTGGAGCTGATTATACAGAGTGAAATAAGCCAGAAAGAAAAACACTGACACAGTATACTAACACATATATATGGAATTTAGAAAGATGGTAATGATAACCCTGTATACGAGACAGCAAATGAGACACAGATGTTTAGAACAGACTTTTGGCCTCTGAGGGAGAGGGAGAGGGTGGGATGATGTAGGAGAATGTCATTGAAACATATATAGTATCATGTAAGAAACAAAGCACCAGGATATTTTCCATACAGGATACCGGATGTTTGGGGCTAGTGCTCGGCGATGATCCAGAGAGATGATATGAGGTGGGAGGTGGGAGGATGGTTCATGATTGGGAACTAATGTACACCTGTGGCAGATTCATGTCAATGTATGGCAAAACCAATACAGTATTGTAAAGTAAAATAAAGTAAAAATAAAAATTTGAAAGAAAATAAATAAAATAGAGCTGTAAAAACAAAAAGAAAGAAAATTACCACAAATAATCAATGAATTTAGTTTAATTTCAAGATTCAAAATCAATACACAGAAATCCCTTAATTTCTATATGACTAACAATGAAAAATCAGAAAGTTAAGGAATCTGTCCCAACCACACCATTGCAACAGAAAGAATAAAATAACTAGGAATAAGCCTATCCAAGGAGACAAAGACCTGTATACAGAAAACTACCAGACACTCATAAAAGAAATCAAAGAAAATACAGACAAATGGAGAGATGTATCTTGTTCTTTGATTGGAAGTATAAATATTGTGAAAATGACTACACCACTCAAGGTAATCTACAGACTTGATGCAACCCCCATCAAATCACAAATAGCATTTTTCACAGAACTAGAACAAAATTTTTTTTTTTTTTTTTTTTACAATTTGGATGGAAACATAAAAGACCCTGAATACCCAAAGCAATCTTGAGAAAGAAAATGGTGCTGGAGGAGCCAACTCTCCTGACTTCAAATTACACTACAGGCATCAAAGCTACAGGCATCAGGACAGTATGGTACTGGCACAAATACAGAAATGTAGACCAATGGAACAAAACAGAAAGCCTTGAGATAAATCCAAGCACCCATGGGCAACTTTAACAAAAGATGCAAAATATACAATGAAGAAAAGACAGTCTCTTCAATAAGTGATGCTAGGAAAACTGGACAGTTACATGTAAAAAAGTGAAATGAGTAAACTTCCTAACATCATACATGAAAGTAAACTTAAAATTAAATACCTAAATGTAAAATTAAATACCTAAACTATTAGAGGAAAACATAGGCTTTCACGTAAATTGCAGCAAGATTCTCTGTGACCCACCTCCTAGAGTAATGGAAATAAAAATGAAAATAAACAGATGAGATCCAATTAAACTTAAAAACTATTGCACAGCAAAGGAAACTATAATCAAAGTGAAAAGACAACCTGCAAGCTGAGAGAGAAAAATAACAAATAAAGCAATTGAAATCAGATTAATCTCCAAAATATACAAGCAGCTCATGCCTCTCATAATTAAATAAATAAATAATGGGCAGAAGACCTAAACAGACATTTCTCCAAAGAAGGTATCTGTAATGGCCAACAAATACATCAAAAGATGCTCAACATCTCTCGTTATTAGAGAAATGCAAATCAAAACTACAATGAGGTATTACCTCCCACTGGTCAGAATGGCCACCATCAAAAATCCACAAAATAGAAGAAAAGGAATCCCCTTGCACTGTTGTTGAGAATGTAAATTGATAGAGCCACTATGGATAACAGTAAGGAGATTTCTCAAAAAGCTAAGAATAAAACTACCATATGACCCTGCAAAACTACATCAGGCATATACTCCAAGAAAACCATAATTGAAAAAGACACATGTACTCCAATGTTCATCACAGAACTATTGAAAATAGCCAGGACATGGAAGCAACCTAGACATCCATTGACAGATAAATGGATAAAGAAGTTGCGTTACATATATACAATAGAATGTTACTTAGCCATAAAAATAATGGATTTGAGTCAGTTGAACTGAGGTGGATGAACCTAGAGGCTGCTATATGAAGTAAATGAAGTATGTGAATGAAGTATGTCAGAAAGAGAAAAACAAATATCATATATTAATGCATTTATATGGAATTTTGAAAAAATGGTACTGATGAACCTATTTACAGGGCAGGAATAGAAATGCATGCAAAGAGAACAGACTTGTGGACTGAGCAAGGGGAGACTCGGATCGCATGGATTGAGAGATCAGCATTGACACATATATATTACCATGTGTAAAATAGAGAGTTAGTGCCACATAACACAAGGAGCTCAACCCAGCATTCTGTAACACTTAGAGAGGTGGGATGGAGTGAGAAGGTGGGTGGAAGATTCAAGAGGGTGGGAACATATGTATACTTGTGGCTGATTCATACTGTTGTTTGGCAGAAGCCAATACAACATTGTAAATAATTTTCCTCCAATTAAAAATAAAATAAAAAAGCAGAAAAATGTTTCAAATCCTAAAATGCAAGCTCAGTAGCTTCAGTCATGTTCAATTCTGTGCAACCGTATAGTCTACAGCCTGACAGGCTCCTCTGTCCATGGGATTCTCCAGGCAAGAATAGTGGAATGGGTTGCAATGCCCTCCTCCAGGGGACCTTCCCTACTCAGGGATCAAACCCGCATCTCTTAAGGTCTACCTGCATTGGCAGGCAGGTTATTTACCACTAGCGCAACCTGAGAGTTACTGATTCAGTGACTGAATGATTCATTTCACAAACAGCAATTATTTTAGGAACTGTGCTAGGTACATGGCATACAAAGATGAATAGCAACAACAACAAAAAATCTGTCCTTGAGGGAATTACCAAAATTATTTATTCCTTAATTCAGAAAACATTTATTGACTCTGCTGTCATATGAGAGTTTAAGGTTCTGGGAATACAGTGATGATTAAGATTAAATTACTATTAACAAAGAACTCTGTTTCCAGAAATGAGAATAAACAGCTATAAAATGTATAGTGACGGGTAGTTTAATAGAATTAGGATCAACAAATTTTTTTCTAAATGGTCAGGTAGTAAATATTTTGGCTTTGGAAGCCACAAATGATCTTTGTTGTGTATTCTTCTTTTTCAAAAAAGCCATGCTTTAAAAGTATAAACCATCCTTAGCTCCACAGCTATACTTGTCCCATGGTCTGCAGTTTGTGTACTTTTATAATATAGATGAATACAGGATTTTCTGGAAGTCAAAAGGAGACAACACTTTACAGGCTGGGAGGAGGGAAGAGGGCTTAGAAAACAAACAGATGAGCTGTGCTGGATATAGAGGTAGGGAGACAGCTAGTAATCAGAGTAGAGGGAAGAGCTTTACCATGGCACTCAAGTAGCTCTTTCATGTTTATTACTTGCATATCTGTTATTTTTAAATATTCCAATTTTCATCCCCCCTCAAATCTCCAATCGTGCTAATGGATCATCCCAATCAGGAATTTCCAGGCTCCCATAGAGTGCTAGTTCAATTTCTCTGGTACCTCCTCCAAGAAATATTCAGTACCTCACCAGGCTCTGGTGCTCAGGCATGTGCACTTTAGCACTTTCTTACCCTTGCACACTTCAGGAAAATTTGGTTTTAGTTGCTTATTCTTACAAATTTGTGTTACTTTAATGAAATGAATCTCTCAAAGATGTGAATAACTGATTTTAAAAGGACAAGTCCTGCATTATCTATTGTTTAGTCTTACTTGTTTGTTCTGGGATACTTATTTCTCTGATTCAAAGTCACAAAAATACATATTTTACATGGGACTTTTATTTGTCTTTTTAATTAAACAGATCTTATCTACATAGCAACAGTTATAGACTTTTCCATCTTCAAATACGTTTGAACAGAATCAAGATTCAAGAAACTAGATCTGGCCAGGAACTGGCGCTAGGAATCCCATGAAGTGGCTGGTACAATTCTCAGTGTACCACCTTAACCCTTTGAAATGAAGAACTTAAGGAAGGTTTTCAAAATGATTACTTCCAGTTCCCCAAAACTATAAAGATTTTTCTTATTTAGCCTCACTGCTGTAACTTAATCCATAGGAATGATTATTTTCAAATATTATCATTTTTCTGGTTAATGTATTTTTACCTTTCATTAATGCCTTACTATATACTGGACATTAATTTAACCACTGAGAATTGATTAGCAAGCTAAAGTTCTTATTAAAAATGGTTAATTTTCCTATCTTAAAAAATCTAGATATTTGAATATCTGAATATGCTCATTTATCACCAACCCCCAACAAAGCATCCAGGCCTTATTGTGTAGAACATGAATAATTTTTATAAAAACAGTTACTGACTGTGTCATACATCCATGCAGTTTTATAAAACAAAGCAAATGATTGCCATCAATTAAAATAACCTCTAGACAAGACTGCAATTAATCAACATCTCTTCAGATAAATGACTGTTCCACTGTGTCAAGGAAAATGCTTGACATTAATTGACTTAACATGATCTGTAATGATAGATGGTGCAGATGGCAATGTGATTATTCACCATCAACAAAATAAACACATGTTTTGTTGCTGAGGTGTCTACTTGGGCCCTCTCAGAGGATAGCCCTAAATTAAAAAAAAAAAAAAAGTAGGCTCTGAAAATAGTTCAAAATAAAAATAAAATGCTAACATACAGGATGGAATATAGTTACTTCACCGAGGCTAACCCTCAGCAGAATCCAACTGAAAAACAATTCCTCTAAAGAAATCATAGGTTAGGTAGGATTTTGGCATTAGAAGGTGCAGTAAAGCCCATGTCCCTTTGGGAGACAACTCAAATCACTCTTAGAATTGTTTCATACAGATATAGGAAGGAGAGTCATAGTCCTGCTCAGCCTGATCCTCTAGGCAGCCCTTACTAATAGATCATAGATGAAATCCATGTGTAGCTTCCCCCACGCACAGTGCCTTGACATAACATAAGGTCTTTGCTGTCTCTCATTTCATGCTTTATCTTTACTGTCTATCAATTATTGAGTACTTTTGGTGCTCCTTACATCTTTAATCCCACTTAATTTTCAAAACAACCTAGAGAGATGTCTAAACTCAGCTTTAGAAGGATCAAGTAACCATATAAAGGTCACACAATTAGTGTGTACCTTTTCACTTCCAAACTTAAAATTGTTTTATATTGCTTCTTTTCTCAGCCCAGTTCAAAGGACACCTCCTCTGTGGAGCTTACTCTGAACCCTTCAATAAAAATTTGTCATTTCTTCCTCAAAGTTAGGCAGGGCCTTGTTACATCTCCATTAGAGCAGACAGTGTGGGCATGCTCAGTCGTGCAGCTGTGTCCAACTCCTGTGACCCCATGGGCTGTAGCCCACCAGGTTCCTCTGTCCATGTAATTTTCCAGGCAAGAATAGTGAAGTGGGTTGCTTCCTACTCCAAGGAATCATCCCAATTTGGGGATTGAACCCATGTCTCCTGCACTGGCAAACAAATTCGTTACCACTGTACCATCTGGAAGACCCTACAGCATGGCATACTTTACTGATTTGAAGACAGCATTTCTTTGAGCTCCTCTGTAGGAGCTATGTCTTTATTTTATTTTTAATGTCAATGTCCCCGGTAACTAGCACAGTACCTAGTTAGGTCCTCAGTTGATATATTTTGAATGATCATGAAAATCTGGCCACTGTCCTCGTTAAGCTTGTGGATCTCTTTTCTCAGTATATGAACTTACTATACTAAAAACAATGCCAAGTTTAAACATGATCTTGATTAAAAATATTAATAAATGTTAGTCAAGACCAAATCAATAGTGAGATACACACTTCTGTTATTTCAATACCCTCTTGACATCAGTTATTGAGCACTCTTAAACAGAAACCTAGTTACAGGGCACTTAGTATATCAGGATGCCTGATCTCTAATGNGTTCAAAGGACACCTCCTCTGTGGAGCTTACTCTGAACCCTTCAATAAAAATTTGTCATTTCTTCCTCAAAGTTAGGCAGGGCCTTGTTACATCTCCATTAGAGCAGACAGTGTGGGCATGCTCAGTCGTGCAGCTGTGTCCAACTCCTGTGACCCCATGGGCTGTAGCCCACCAGGTTCCTCTGTCCATGTAATTTTCCAGGCAAGAATAGTGAAGTGGGTTGCTTCCTACTCCAAGGAATCATCCCAATTTGGGGATTGAACCCATGTCTCCTGCACTGGCAAACAAATTCGTTACCACTGCACCATCTGGAAGACCCTACAGCATGGCATACTTTACTGATTTGAAGACAGCATTTCTTTGAGCTCCTCTGTAGGAGCTATGTCTTTATTTTATTTTTAATGTCAATGTCCCCGGTAACTAGCACAGTACCTAGTTAGGTCCTCAGTTGATATATTTTGAATGATCATGAAAATCTGGCCACTGTCCTCGTTAAGCTTGTGGATCTCTTTTCTCAGTATATGAACTTACTATACTAAAAACAATGCCAAGTTTAAACATGATCTTGATTAAAAATATTAATAAATGTTAGTCAAGACCAAATCAATAGTGAGATACACACTTCTGTTATTTCAATACCCTCTTGACATCAGTTATTGAGCACTCTTAAACAGAAACCTAGTTACAGGGCACTTAGTATATCAGGATGCCTGATCTCTAATGATAACCACCTTCAAGTGTAAGGGGGTGGGATGGACAGGTCAAATTAACTACACCCTGCTTGTCAAGTGTCATAACACATATGATATTCATTTAAATTGTAGCTCTTGTCTATAACTGAAGGAGTAATTGGCTCACTGATGTGGTCTGAATTCTCTCTGGGTTAATGAACACGATGATACTCACCATTAGTAGTGGCACACAATGACGTTTCCATTCTATGGAAACTCAGACTATTTAGCTCCCTGACATTTACTTTGCTATAAGTTATAGCTTTGTGTAAAGAAGACCCATTCTACCAGAAGTGAGAATTATGGAATTTATGTGAACATATGTGACATATAGAAGACTGATTGCCCAGATAGGGTGAATGTTAGTGAAAGCATACATAGAAGGTGAGGGTTTAGGGTTGAAATAATGTTATGGTGATATCTTAGGGCATTAGTCACAAAGGAGCTTTACCAATGTCTCGGGAGGAACTTTCAAGTATCACTGTGGTCTTCCCTGGAGAACACTGGAAGCTCATTATAAACATCTGTATCAACTTGCAAAACACAGATGGAGAAAGGAGGCACAGATATTCTTATTTCATAGATTCAAGAGCAGTCTTTCAGTCTGTCATCCCACCTTGGATATAAATCAGCATCAAATTTTATTAATTGGCACTTACTCTACTACTTCAATAACCCGACATACCTCCCCAGAGAAGGCTTGTCCATTGAGGAGGTGCTCTGATCCTTGGCTATCCTCACTCCCAAAGTGTAGCCGGATCTCCTCCAGCCGATGGCTGTATGTCATTGGCCCTCCTGATATGTTGACCAAGTGTTCCTTGTCCAGACGCAAGGACACATGTCTTCCAGTGTTGTACATGGTTCCACTGACCTGCAAGACAATGGGCAACAGGTCAAAAAAGGCTCTTCTTCCATTTCTCAGTTTCTCACTCAACCCAGCATGGTGTGTAGACCAATCCCTTTTGTTTCTTTTTGATAGTAAGAAACTAAGCTAAGTCCACATATGGAGTAGGAAGTGACAGGTTTCCTAGAGGGCATTCCTGTCTTACATGGCTTCTATGGTACTTTCTGTGAGGCACAAGCCACATTGTCAATTAGGAATCTGAGGTAGAAATTCAAAGGAGACCTCATCAATTGTGACTAATATTTTGGGCACTGCACCTTATAAAGAATTAACATGGCTTCTTACCATAAATATTTGGAATGTAAAAATGCTGCAAAAGTTAAAATCTCAGGTATGAGAAATTGAAGAAAGCAATTAGTAAGGATGAGATGTTAACAAGAGAGAGATGAGGAAGATAAAATGAGTGAACAGGAACAAACTCTAGGGGGAGACTGAGGCTTAGGTCTGAAGTCTCAAGCATCCAGTCTGGAGTGTCTTGTTTTAGGTCCTTCTCTTACCCTGTACAGAGTCAGAACTTTGATCTGTCCTCCCAACTCATGGCTTCAATGTTGAGCTAAAGGTTTCATACAAGTTTCTAACTTCACAGATTCTTATTCTCTTTTGCTTCAGTTCGTGAAAGCTGCTAACCTTACTACTTAAGGTTTCTTTTCCTTCTTTCCTCTTTAACTTGATGCTCACTTTCATTTTCTTGACTATGACCTTAGTGCCTCTTAACACTTGATTCTAAAACACTATATCATACCTGGAAATGCGTTGCCTTCGTCTCCTGGGTCAGCCTAACTTTAAGAGCAGATTGAAAGCTTAAAAGAAACTTTGAATGGATCTTTTTAAGGAATTCACATAACTTCCGATAACTTCATTAGATAGGTTTTTCATATATTCGCTCTATAGCATTAGCTTTACCTGCCTCTACAGTTTCCTAACACCAGTCCTGTGAATGATTAGTTATTTTAGTTCTATAGATTTCTCACTGTGGCAGAGACAGCAGTGCTCATTAAATGCTTCACTGACATTATTACACTGTCTTGCTGTAAGGTAGAGCTCATGTGGCTGATTTTGGCCATGGTCTCTGAGGGGCCATGACAAGTGCAATTTCCAGGCTGAAACAGTGAAAAGCTTATGCACAATTCTCCAGTTTATTTCTTCACCTGCTGTATCAATCAAGGGAGCGATATGAATATGTAAATGTGGTACAGCTAAAAGATGGAACCTGTGTCAGCTTGGGTCCTTGGCAGATTATTGGCAAATTGTAAAAATGGTTAAAATTCTTCCTCTCCCTGTAATTACACTACTTAAAATGTGACCTTGTAGCTACTCACATCGAGATAGGAGGAGCTTTCTCCTTCACCCCTTGAATTTGGACACTGGTTTCAAATAGGAAAAGGAGTGCGTCAAGGCTGTATATTGTCACCCTGCTTATTTAACTTATATGCATAGTACATCATGAGAAACGCTGGACTAGAAGAAACACAAGCTGGAATCAAGATTGCCAGGAGAAATATCAATAACCTCAGATATGCAGATGATACCACCCTTATGGGAAAAAGTGAAGAGGACCTAAAAAGCCTNAAAGTATTAAATTAAAAAAATTGGGAAAAATTCCTCCATGAGTTTGTTGTGAGATTTAATACATGTAATGATCAAACATTTTAATTCTTTTCCTTCCTTATATTTGACAATGGGTGCTTAGCTGATGTGAAGGGACCTGACGTCAAGAGACTATAGCCCAGTGGAATATAGTGCCACTTTCTAAAAGTCACAGTGAAGAACTTTTACTGACTTCTGCATTGTGATGACTCAGTTGCCTGTCATTTTGGATTTTAAAGCTTTGAATATGGGAAATATTCAAGATCATTTTGAAGGCTATGAAGCAAACTTGAAACCAGGGTAACCAGGAATAAACTAATGTGTCTTCTGATTCTTCCACTCCATACTTCCAGACTTCTTCTACTTCCAAGGCTCTGTCTTTATTCAATTCTCTGGCTGTGTGCTAGGTTATGGGGACAGTGTGGTGAGTAAAACCAGGAATGGTCACTGCCCTCAAAGAGGTCACAATCTTCATTATTATAGAGACCAGAGTGAGGGAAGGAAGTTATGGGCAATCCATCTGAAATTCTACGATTTGCTTATGTATTCTTGCAATTAGAGACAACAACCCTGTTTCCCCACCCTTCGCCCAGACATTGATTAAAAAAAAAAAAAAATTTGTATCCAAGGTAATGATGTGTTGCACTTTAATTTAAAAATAGAGGCTTGACAACTTTATATATGATATCTAATGGTACATCCGCACTGTAGTAATTAACATTGCAGCAGTGTCATCTTACCTGTAATGCTAATTTATAGTGTTCCCAGTGAACTTCTTTGATGCATAGCATGTTTTAAAAAGTTGTATCCCAGGAAACTGAGTTCAGACCATTTAAGAAATAAGTTGAAACTGCAGGAGATATCCAGGTTTCCTCTGGCTGCCTCACAGTTCTCCTTTTTGTTTTATTTTAATTCACTACAAAATGAGATGAGAGATGTCATGCCCATTTTGTAAGTGAGAGAAGTGTGGTTGGCGAATGCTCAATGTCTTGTCTCCTGATTCCAAGTCTAATGATCTTGATGTGAGCAAATGCTCACACTGTAAAGTTGGCTGTTCTAATATGGCAGATACAGTGTTTTGTGGAAGCTCACAATTAGCCAGGGCCTCTTATTAATGGACTCATTTTCTTTTTCATTCTGCTGGCATTGCAGCATTAGAAGGAAAAAAAATTCAGCCAATATTTTTAAGGGTATTTTTAATTCTTTGAAAATGAGCAACAATCCTATTTATAACACTTGGCATCTTGGTTTGAATCCTTAATTGGTGTCAAATATGGTGCTAAATGCAGGCTTCCTGGATAGCTCCACCTGCAATGCAAGAGATGCAGGAGACTCGGGTTTGATCCCTGGGTCAGGAAGATCCCCTGGAAGAGGAAATGGAATTGCACTACACGGCTCTTGCATGGGAAATCCCATGAACAGAGGAGCCTGGCAAGCTACAGTCCATGGGGTTGTAAAGAGTTGGACATGACTGAGCAGGCATGTATGCACACATGGTGTTAAGTACTGAATCTGAACTTAATTAATCTTCACAATTTCTCCATCACCAAATCCAGTGTGGTACTTAGATCTATGCTGTTTGCTTCCTCTTGGATGGGAAACTATGGGGCCAAGCCTGAACAGTGTGGAGGACGTCCACAGGCATACCTGTTATCCTTGGTCTCTGTGGCTTCTTCGCATCTTGAGGCAAAGAGAACAAGGGAGCCAGAGCTTGATTACGCATGTCTCTGGCTCTAAAGCCTATACTTTAAACCACTGGGAACTAGTAGGTCACACACTGATTACCTACCAATGCATTCTTCAAATATGGATTGATAAAATAGGAAACCCTCAGTGGTTCAGAATTCATAAGGTCTGGGGTTATTTATTATATTAGGGTTCTCCAGAGAAACAGAATCAATACAATGTAGAAAGAGATTTATTTTAGAGTTGGCTCACGTGATTATAGAGGCTGGTGAGTCCAAAATCTGAAGGGTGTCCTGGTAGGCTAGAGGGCTAGAGATCCCAGAAGTAACTGATGATGTAGTTCAGGTCCTAAGGCCAATTACTGCAGCATTCCTTCTTGCCTGGGGAGGCCAGTCTTTTTGTTCCACTCAGATTTTCAACTGATGCAATGAGACCCAGACAAATTATGAGGGAGAGTCTGCGTTATTCAAAGCCCACTGACTTAAAAATTTATATCATATAAAACTACCCTCACAGTTTAGTCAGTCAGTCAATTCAGCCGCTCATTCCTGTCCAACTCTTTGTGACCCCATGAATTGCAGCACGCCAGGCTTCCCTGTCCATCACCAACTCCTGGAGTTTACTTAAACTACCCTCACAGAAACATCCAAAATAGTGTTTGGCCAAATATCCAGGCACCATAACTCAGAAAACTTAAAACATAAAATTAACCATCATATTTATCTTCAGATCCCATTTACTTTCTTTACTACATGTTCCTTAAACAGCTCTTAAGCAGCTATGCTAATATGACACATGACAGGTTGATATATGTAATATAATAGTATGTATTTTCTGTGCGCTTCCCTGGTGGTTCAGCTGTAAAGAATCAGCCTGCAATGCAGGAGCCACAGGGGATATGGATTTGATCCCTGGACTGGAAAGATCCCCTGAAGGAGGGCATGGCAACCCATTCCATATTCTTGCCTGGAGAATCCCATGGGCAGAGGAGCTGGTTGGTACAGTCTGTAAGGTCACAAAGAGTCTGAAGTGATTTAGCATACATGCACAGATAATTTCTATATTATATAGTTTTAAAACTATAGTATAGTATAGTATATACTATATACTATATATACTATATACTATATACACTATATACTATACTATAGTATACTAAACTATACTAAAGTTGTTCTCCAAACATCAGTCATATTGGAGGAGGGCCAATTTGCAATAATGTATGTTTGAATTATAGAACAATTAAAAAGAAACAATTTATTAATAACTTTTAAAATAAATTGCTTTTAATAAATTGGTTATACACACAACAAGATAACTTTATCTTTGAGTTTGCATGGGATATTAGAGATGATTCTGTTCAAGTCCTTCAGGTTGTCAAACTTCCTATTATCGGATTATGGAAAAAAAAGAGAAAGTGCATCTTTTTAAAAAGATCTAATTCACAAAATAAATATGTTGACAATCTTTTGGCTTAATGGAGATAGCACTTGTGTGGCTGATGTCTCCTGTGGACAGCTAAGCTTGAGTGAATCTCACTTTCAGAAATTACAAAACGTTCAATAAATAGTTACTTGTTTGTTGTGTTACAAAGCTTATGTGACATTTTTATTCTATTCTATTTCTATTGTCTGTCAAAGCAGTCTGACTGAAATCTCCTCTAAATACTCATAAATAATTCACCACAGAATTCATGGAAATACAACACTATAAATAGAGTATAGAACAGGAAACAGATTTCCAGCTGTGTAAAAGGGAAAGACTGTCATCTGATAAACAAAGGTTGATTCTTAGCACAGATGGATGGCAGAGTCAGGGTAGGAGACACACAAGAATTTTGAGAACATATTATATGTCACATGCCGTGTCACATTTTGGATCATAAAACTAGGTATAAATAAAAGCTGAAGACTATTCAAGGTTATGTGAGGAGCAAGATAGTGTGCTACCACTCAAAAGACTTTATGAGCAAAAGCTCATGGTCTTCCTACTGTCTTAAACAGCTTCTGAGCTACCATAAAGATGCTGCACTCCACTTCTCAATGACCCTGCAAGCTTTAGAATTTAAATATTTTATCATTTTTCAGTTGCTCAGTCGTGTCTTACTCTGAGACCCCATGGACTGCAGCACTTCAGACTCCCCTGTCCTTCACCATCTCCTAGAGCTTGCTCAAACTAATGTCCTTTGAGTCAATGATGCCATCCATCCAACCACCTCATCCTCTGTTGTCTCATTCTCCTCCTGCCTTCAATCATTCCCAGTATCATGTCTTTTCTACTGAGTCAGCTCTTCGCATCAGGTGGTCAGTATTAAACCTTCAGCTTCATCATCAGTCCTTCCCATGAATATTCAGGGATGATTTCCTTTAGGATGGACTGGTTGGATCTCCTTGCAGTCCAAGGGACTCTCAAGAGTCTTCTCCAGCACCACAGTTCAAAAACATCAATTCTTTGGTGCTCAGCCCTCAGTCCAACTCTCACATCCACACATGCCTACTGGAAAAAAACATAGTTTTGACTAGACAAACATTTTTAGACAAAGTAATGTCTCTGATTTTTACTATACTGTCTAGGTTTGTCATAGCTTTTCTTCCCAGGAGCAAACATCTTTTAATTTAATGTCTACAGTCAATATCTGCAGTGATTTTGGAGCTCCCCCAAAATAAAGTCTGTCACTGTTTCCCTTGTTTCCCAATCTATTTGCCATGAAGTGATGGAACCAGATGCCATTATCTTCGTCTTCTGAGTGTTGAATTTTAAACTAGCTTTTTCACTCTCCTCTTTCACCTTCATCAAGAGGCTCTTTACTACCTCTTCACTTTCTGCCATAAGGCTGGTGTCATCTGCATATCTGAAGTTATTAATATTTTTGCTGGAAGTTTTGATTACAGCTTGTGCTTTATCCACCCCAGCATTTTGCATGATGTACTCTGCATATATGTTAAATAAGCAGGGTGACCGTATACAGCCTTGTCATGACCCTTTCCCAATTTTGAACTGATCCATTGTTCCATGCATGGTTCTAACTATTGTTTCTTGACCTGCATACAGCTTTCTTATGAGGTAGGTAACTTGTTCTAGTATTCCCTTCTCTTTCAGAATTTTCCACGGGTTGTTGCAATCCACACAGTCAAAGGCTTTAGCATAGTCAACGAAGCAGATGTAGATGTTTTCTTGGAATTCTCTTTTATTTCTATGAGTCAACATAAGCTGGCAATTTAATCTCTGGTTCCTCTGCCTTTCCTAAATCCAGCTTGAAAAAAAACAAAAAATCCAGCTTGAACATCTGGAAGTTCTTAGTTCACATACTGTTGAGGCCTAGCTTGGAGAATTTTGAGCATTACTTTACCAGAGTTTGAAATAAGTGCCTTTCTGTGCTAGTCTGATTATTCTTTGGCTTTGCCATTCCTTGGGATTGGAATGAAATTTGACCTTTACAGTCCTATGGCCACTGTTGAGTTTTCAAATTTTGCTGGCATATAGAGTGTAACACTTAACAGCATCATCTTTTAGGATTTGAAATAGCTCAGCTGAAACGCCATCATCTCCAATAGTTTTGTTCATAGTGATGCTTCCTAAGACCCACTTGACTTTGCACTCCAGGATGTTTGGCTCTAGGTGGGTGCTCACACCATCGTAGTTATCTGGGTCATTAAGATATCTTTTTTATATAGTTCTTCTCTGTATTCTTGCCACCTCTTCTGAATATCTTCTGCTTCTGTTTGGTCTATATCATTTCTGTCCTTTATTGTGCCCATCTTTGCATGAAATGTTCANTTCCCAGTATCATGTCTTTTCTACTGAGTCAGCTCTTCGCATCAGGTGGTCAGTATTAAACCTTCAGCTTCATCATCAGTCCTTCCCATGAATATTCAGGGATGATTTCCTTTAGGATGGACTGGTTGGATCTCCTTGCAGTCCAAGGGACTCTCAAGAGTCTTCTCCAGCACCACAGTTCAAAAACATCAATTCTTTGGTGCTCAGCCCTCAGTCCAACTCTCACATCCACACATGCCTACTGGAAAAAAACATAGTTTTGACTAGACAAACATTTTTAGACAAAGTAATGTCTCTGATTTTTACTATACTGTCTAGGTTTGTCATAGCTTTTCTTCCCAGGAGCAAACATCTTTTAATTTAATGTCTACAGTCAATATCTGCAGTGATTTTGGAGCTCCCCCAAAATAAAGTCTGTCACTGTTTCCCTTGTTTCCCAATCTATTTGCCATGAAGTGATGGAACCAGATGCCATTATCTTCGTCTTCTGAGTGTTGAATTTTAAACTAGCTTTTTCACTCTCCTCTTTCACCTTCATCAAGAGGCTCTTTACTACCTCTTCACTTTCTGCCATAAGGCTGGTGTCATCTGCATATCTGAAGTTATTAATATTTTTGCTGGAAGTTTTGATTACAGCTTGTGCTTTATCCACCCCAGCATTTTGCATGATGTACTCTGCATATATGTTAAATAAGCAGGGTGACCGTATACAGCCTTGTCATGACCCTTTCCCAATTTTGAACTGATCCATTGTTCCATGCATGGTTCTAACTATTGTTTCTTGACCTGCATACAGCTTTCTTATGAGGTAGGTAACTTGTTCTAGTATTCCCTTCTCTTTCAGAATTTTCCACGGGTTGTTGCAATCCACACAGTCAAAGGCTTTAGCATAGTCAACGAAGCAGATGTAGATGTTTTCTTGGAATTCTCTTTTATTTCTATGAGTCAACATAAGCTGGCAATTTAATCTCTGGTTCCTCTGCCTTTCCTAAATCCAGCTTGAAAAAAAACAAAAAATCCAGCTTGAACATCTGGAAGTTCTTAGTTCACATACTGTTGAGGCCTAGCTTGGAGAATTTTGAGCATTACTTTACCAGAGTTTGAAATAAGTGCCTTTCTGTGCTAGTCTGATTATTCTTTGGCTTTGCCTTTCCTTGGGATTGGAATGAAATTTGACCTTTACAGTCCTATGGCCACTGTTGAGTTTTCAAATTTTGCTGGCATATAGAGTGTAACACTTAACAGCATCATCTTTTAGGATTTGAAATAGCTCAGCTGAAACGCCATCATCTCCAATAGTTTTGTTCATAGTGATGCTTCCTAAGACCCACTTGACTTTGCACTCCAGGATGTTTGGCTCTAGGTGGGTGCTCACACCATCGTAGTTATCTGGGTCATTAAGATATCTTTTTTATATAGTTCTTCTCTGTATTCTTGCCACCTCTTCTGAATATCTTCTGCTTCTGTTTGGTCTATATCATTTCTGTCCTTTATTGTGCCCATCTTTGCATGAAATGTTCACTTGGTATCTTCAGTATTCTTGAAGTGATCTCTAGCTTTTCATATTCTATTGTTTGTCTCTAGTTCTTTGCATTGATCACTGAGGAGGGCTTTCTTATTTCTCCATATTATTCTTTGTAATTCTGTATCCAGATGGGTATATTTTTCCTTTTCTTGTTTGCTTTTAACTTGTCTTCTTTTCTCAGTTATTTGTAAGGCCTCCTCAGACAATCATTTTGCCTTTTCGCATTTCTTTTTCTTGGGAATAGTTTTGATTACCACCTCTTGTACAATGTTATGAATCTCCATTCATAGTTCTTATAGGCATTTTGTCTATCAGGTCTAATCCCTTGAATCTATTTGTCACTTACATTGTAGAATTTTAATAATAGTCTCAATTTATTTTCCCATATAGAACTGGCAGAAACCCATCTCACTCCTAACAGAAGTGGTGGTACTCTTTCCTTTAGGATTCAATCTTCTATAGCAAGTTGTTTTTAACAGTAATTTGACTGAACGCACTGGGCTGGTGACTGTAACTCTAACATCCATGGCAGTATCAGTGATTATGTTGTGTACTAGGGCTTGAGTTACTGTCTCCACTTAATCTTGTGCTGCCTATGTGAGGAAGACCTTAAGATCCATGTTATATAAGGAGGAGATGAAGGCTCAAGGAGCTACATGACTCTATCTAAAGCTGTAAGTTTAGAAACTGATAGAGTCAGAATGCATCCCTGGGTTGTCTGATTCCAAATTATACAGCTCTTAAAAGAGAAAAGGACAGGAGTTGGCAGAAAAAGTGTTTGAGAAATCATTTAGCTTAAAATAGCTCCTGGAATTGGAGATAAAATCTTAAAATCCAAATATGATTCCCCACAGATGTGAGAAGTTGGGTTTAATTTTTTTGGCAAGGCCTGGTCTAAATCCTTTGGGGATTTCTTAACCATCCAGGCAGCAGGAGAAACCCCAGTACATACTTGCTGGTTGTTGAGATATGGATTCATACCTGATTATCCTAGTGTTGGCTTTATCGACTGGGTGGTCAAACTCATAATATTTGAATGTAATTAGTGAGCCCAAGAAATTTAAGAACATCACTTAGTCTGGTTTCCCACAGAGTAGCTCAAGATGCCAAAGTGTTGACTTCTATAGGCTGAATTCATGAAGCCAGTAAGTAGGCTTATTGATTATATAGACACTCTGGAGGCATCCATGGAAGAATAAAAAATGTGGCAGAAGCAACTGGAGTCAAATTATTGGCCTCACTATAATGCATATGTACATAGACTGGCAAAATCAAGGTGGGTTTTAGAGTGACAGGGACTTCACAGACAATCTAGCCCAACCTTTCAATGAATGAACCTAGAAACTAGGACACAGAAAGGTTGAGAGATTTACCTAAGATTGTATAACAACTAAGTTGCAAACCCGAGACTAGAAATCAACCAGTTAACTCTGCTTTTTGCTCTGTGCAGCACATCAGCCCTTCCTCTTATTCTTTTATTGCCTTTTAAATTGTTTTACACTAAGGGTACACCAGAATACAGACTCAGAAATGTAAGAGCACTGAGAGGTGTATACACAGCTACCACAGTTAATTAAAAAATAGAAAAAAAAAATGCCTGACACCTGGACATATCATTTACATGATATCACTCATCTCGAAATAGAGCTTCTCTCAGTGGTTGTTCAAATGTTTTGTGCCATGACTTTAGAGCACTGAGTACAAATGAAGGGTGTTAGATGCTGAGAGGGGAGATGAAGGTACATGACATAGCGTATTAGAAGCAGGCATTTTTGCAATGTACCTTTGAAAGAAAGAGAAGATAAATGTTTGGAGCTTGCAAGTTGAAGTAGTTAGAAAGGGAGTTACTAAGATGTGGGTAAAAGGAAAAAGGAGCTGGACTAGAATGATGAGCTTTGAGTTGGCATAGATGGAGTTGCACAGGCAGGTTAAAATATAGTGTTACCCACCACTCTTAACCCTGCCGGGAGGATAGAGGTTTTATTCCCTAGGAATTCTAGTTTATTTGTCTCTCTGTAACCCATCCATCTAAGTCACTCTGTTCTTCCTATATGAAGAGACTGGGAGTCTGGAATCAGTATTGAAAAACTGGATGCAAGGATCAAATGTGCTTCTTATAATTATACTAATCCTATTATTATTATTAAGATAGAAATTTAACCTATCTATGGTAATATTGACTCATCAAATCACAGATGATATATTTCAATTTGAATATTTCAGAGTTGCTAGGCTGCAGTAAAGCATCCCTTAACATGATTGGTACTAGTGGTAATGACAAGAAGAATTAAGAATATCGTGAAAGATGCTGCCTGATCTGCAAAGATATAGGCTATGTAAAGAGAATGTTCTTTATCCTTGGTCTCTCTTAAGGGGACTATAGGCAGGTAGCTGGCATTAGGCTTGGCGTGTTCTTGCCTTACATAGTTGTTGGCATTGAAGCCCTTCACCTATTCCCAAGGTTTGCACAGTATCTGACTAGGGAGAGGGAAGCAGAAAGATGTGTCTGGAATGAGTTTTTCCACTATAACTCTGGTATATAGATTTCCAGGCATGAGTCTTATATATTTCTTGTTTATTGAGACATTGCTGTCAACTAATGATTTTATTAGTTTAATGATATTTGAATGATTTAATCTTATGAGTAAAATTTAATTTTGATAATTTTACTTCTGTATCTTATGAACATTTTAAACTCTTACACAAAATCTGAAGGTAGGTGTGACCTTCCATTTTTCCAGATGAGGAAATTGAAACACAGAAGGTTGTGTAACTTGCTCAGTGACATTACAGCTAGTAGGCTAAAGAATCAGAGATTGGATGCAAACTGTCTGATTTCAAGGTTGGTCTCTTTTTCCTCCACTGTGCTTCTTCTAGCCCTTAAAAAGCCAGCCTCGTCTGTATCATTGTGGTTCAGTATTGGGTGAAAGATTTGTTCACCAATTCTCTTAGTTGGACTAGAACTCTAAATCGGCGTACTAGGTATTTGAATGCTTAGAGAATTCTTGCCAAGCATCTCATTTGTATTGAAATTGTGGGATTCTCTAGAGAGTGACCAACTGTATAGAGTAATCAGAATCAAGGTGGTATCAGCTGATTGACCAGCAGTGCTGCCCTCTTGGAAATATTTGCTCCTCTGTTCCTTTTGATGAAGGTGAAAAAGGTGACTTTAAAAACTGGTTTAAAACTGAACGTTCAAAAACTAAGATCATGGCATCCTTTACCACTTCATAGCAAATAGATGGGGAAACAATGGAAACAATGATAGATTTTATTTTCTTGGGCTCTAAAATCACTGCAGCTGGTGACTGCAGCCACAATTGAAACATTCTTGCCCTTTGGAAGAAAAGTTATGACAAAACTAGACAGTATTAAAAAGCAGAGATATCACTTTGCTGACAAAGGTCCATATAATCAAAGCGGTGTTTTTTCCAGTAGTCAGGTACAAGTGTGAGAGTTGGACCATAAAGAAGGCTGAACACTGAAGAATGCTTGCTTTTGAATTGTGATGCTGGATAAGACTCTTGAGAGTCCCTCGGGCTGCGAGGAGATCAAATCAGTTAATCCTAAAAGAATCAGCCCTGAATATTCATTGCAAGGACTGATGCTGAAGCTGAAACTCCAGTTCTTTGGCCACCTGATGCAAAAAGCTGACTTATTTGAAAAGACACTGATGTTGAGAAAGATTGAAGGCAACAGGAAAAGGGGACAACAGAGGATGAGATGGTTGAATGGCATCACTGACTCAAAAGACATGCGTTTGAGCAAACTCCAAGATATAGTAAAGGACAGGGAAGCCTGGCATGCTGCAATTCATGGGATCTCAAAGAGTCAGGCATGACCTAATGACTGAACAACCACTACTCCTTTTGGGGTTTGTGTGATAGCTCAAAATAAGCTTAGGTTGAGTACATGCCTATAAATGGAAATAATTTTTGGTAGGGAGGGGAATAATATAGACATGTTTCTCTGTATTAACCTTTCATACTTCTCGTTGTATCCATAGTACCTCAATACTGTTTGATTTTTATTTATAGAAAAGAAATGGACAAGATCATATTCTGAGCATATCTGGATGCTGCCCCAGGTCCACCCTCAGACTGACCCAAAATGTCTGCAGTGGNTCTAAGTCACTCTGTTCTTCCTATATGAAGAGACTGGGAGTCTGGAATCAATATTGAAAAACTGGATGCAAGGATCAAATGTGCTTCTTATAATTATACTAATCCTATTATTATTATTAAGATAGAAATTTAACCTATCTATGGTAATATTGACTCATCAAATCACAGATGATATATTTCAATTTGAATATTTCAGAGTTGCTAGGCTGCAGTAAAGCATCCCTTAACATGATTGGTACTAGTGGTAATGACAAGAAGAATTAAGAATATCGTGAAAGATGCTGCCTGATCTGCAAAGATATAGGCTATGTAAAGAGAATGTTCTTTATCCTTGGTCTCTCTTAAGGGGACTATAGGCAGGTAGCTGGCATTAGGCTTGGCGTGTTCTTGCCTTACATAGTTGTTGGCATTGAAGCCCTTCACCTATTCCCAAGGTTTGCACAGTATCTGACTAGGGAGAGGGAAGCAGAAAGATGTGTCTGGAATGAGTTTTTCCACTATAACTCTGGTATATAGATTTCCAGGCATGAGTCTTATATATTTCTTGTTTATTGAGACATTGCTGTCAACTAATGATTTTATTAGTTTAATGATATTTGAATGATTTAATCTTATGAGTAAAATTTAATTTTGATAATTTTACTTCTGTATCTTATGAACATTTTAAACTCTTACACAAAATCTGAAGGTAGGTGTGACCTTCCAATTTTCCAGATGAGGAAATTGAAACACAGAAGGTTGTGTAACTTGCTCAGTGACATTACAGCTAGTAGGCTAAAGAATCAGAGATTGGATGCAAACTGTCTGATTTCAAGGTTGGTCTCTTTTTCCTCCACTGTGCTTCTTCTAGCCCTTAAAAAGCCAGCCTCGTCTGTATCATTGTGGTTCAGTATTGGGTGAAAGATTTGTTCACCAATTCTCTTAGTTGGACTAGAACTCTAAATCGGCGTACTAGGTATTTGAATGCTTAGAGAATTCTTGCCAAGCATCTCATTTGTATTGAAATTGTGGGATTCTCTAGAGAGTGACCAACTGTATAGAGTAATCAGAATCAAGGTGGTATCAGCTGATTGACCAGCAGTGCTGCCCTCTTGGAAATATTTGCTCCTCTGTTCCTTTTGATGAAGGTGAAAAAGGTGACTTTAAAAACTGGTTTAAAACTGAACGTTCAAAAACTAAGATCATGGCATCCTTTACCACTTCATAGCAAATAGATGGGGAAACAATGGAAACAATGATAGATTTTATTTTCTTGGGCTCTAAAATCACTGCAGCTGGTGACTGCAGCCACAATTGAAACATTCTTGCCCTTTGGAAGAAAAGTTATGACAAAACTAGACAGTATTAAAAAGCAGAGATATCACTTTGCTGACAAAGGTCCATATAATCAAAGCGGTGTTTTTTCCAGTAGTCAGGTACAAGTGTGAGAGTTGGACCATAAAGAAGGCTGAACACTGAAGAATGCTTGCTTTTGAATTGTGATGCTGGATAAGACTCTTGAGAGTCCCTCGGGCTGCGAGGAGATCAAATCAGTTAATCCTAAAAGAATCAGCCCTGAATATTCATTGCAAGGACTGATGCTGAAGCTGAAACTCCAGTTCTTTGGCCACCTGATGCAAAAAGCTGACTTATTTGAAAAGACACTGATGTTGAGAAAGATTGAAGGCAACAGGAAAAGGGGACAACAGAGGATGAGATGGTTGAATGGCATCACTGACTCAAAAGACATGCGTTTGAGCAAACTCCAAGATATAGTAAAGGACAGGGAAGCCTGGCATGCTGCAATTCATGGGATCTCAAAGAGTCAGGCATGACCTAATGACTGAACAACCACTACTCCTTTTGGGGTTTGTGTGATAGCTCAAAATAAGCTTAGGTTGAGTACATGCCTATAAATGGAAATAATTTTTGGTAGGGAGGGGAATAATATAGACATGTTTCTCTGTATTAACCTTTCATACTTCTCGTTGTATCCATAGTACCTCAATACTGTTTGATTTTTATTTATAGAAAAGAAATGGACAAGATCATATTCTGAGCATATCTGGATGCTGCCCCAGGTCCACCCTCAGACTGACCCAAAATGTCTGCAGTGGGACTCAGGAAACTGCCATCTTCTTCTTCTAAGTTGCCCTTAATGTTCATCTTAAGAAAGGCAGACATATTCAGTACTGGTGAGGGTGCATAGTAGTACAGTATAATTTTCTTTGTCTTTTCCCTATTCTTTGTTTCAAGGAGTTTCTTTGATAATTATAAAGATGATAGCAAATTCAACACCCATGTATGATTATAAAAAAAAAAAAAAACCTTTCCAGAAAATGGGCATAGAAAGAGCCTACTGCAGCATAATAAAGGTCATATACATAAACCCATAGCAAACATTATTCTCAACAGTGAAAAATTGAAAGCATTTCCTCTACGATCAGGAACAAGACAAGGGCACCACTCTTGCCATTATTATTCAATATAGTTTTCGAAGTCCTAGCCATGACAATGAGAGAAGAAAAAGAAATAAAAGGAATCCAGATTGGAAAGAAGTAAGACTCTCACTGTTTGCAGATAACATGATATGATACACGGAAAAATCTAAAGATGCCACCAGAAAATTAATAGAGCTATTCAGAGAACTTAGTAAAGTCACAAAATATAAAATTAATACACAGAAATCCTTTGGATTCCTATATATTAATAACACAATATCAGAAAAATTAAGGAAAGGATCCTGTTCACCACTGCAAGAAAAAGAATAAAATACTAAGGAATAAACCTACCTAAGGAGCTAAGAAAGCCTCTTGATGAAAGTGAAAGAGGAAAGTGAAAAAGTTGGCTTAGAACTCAACATTCAGAAAATGAAGATCATGGCATCTGGTCCCATCACTTCATGGGAAATTGATGGGGAAACAGTGTCAGACTTTATTTGGGGGGGGGGGCTCCAAAATCACTGCAGATGGTGACTGTAGCCATGAACTTTTCTCCTTGGAAGAAAAGTTATGACCAACCTAGATGGCATATTCAAAAGCAGAGACATTACTTTGCCGGCTAAGGTCCATCTAGTCAAGGCTATGGTTTTTTCTTGTGGTCATGTATGAATGTGAGAGTTGGACTGTGAAGAAGGCTGAGCGCCGAAGAATTGATGATTTTGAACTGTGGTGTTGGAGAAGACTCTTGAGAGTCCTTTGGACTGCAAGGAGATCCACCCAGTCCATTCTGAAGGAGATCAGCCCTGGGATTTCTTTGGAAGGAATGATGCTAAAGTTGAAACTCCAGTACTTTCGTCACCTCATGCAAAGAGTTGACTCATTGGAAAAGACTCTGATACTGGAAGGGATTGGGGGCAGGAGGAGAAGGGGACCACCGAGGATGAGATGGCTGGATGGCATCACGGACTCAATGAACGTGAGTCTGAGTGAACTCCGAGAGATGGTGATGGACAGGGAGGTCTCGCGTGCTGCGATTCATGGAGTCACCAAGGGTCGGACACGACTGAGCGACTGAATTGAACTGAACTAAAATGAAGGCTACAAAGACTTGTATGCAGACATCTCCAATACTGTTGAAAGAAATCAAAGAGAGCACAAACAGATGGAGAGATATACCGTGTTCTTGGATGGGAAGAATCAGTTCTATGACAATGACTATACTAACCAAAGCAATCTGTAAGTTCAATGCAATCCCTATCAAAATTTCCAATGGCATTTTTCACAGAACTAGAACAACAAAAATTTACCATTTGTATGGAAACATAAAGTACCTTGAATAGTAAAAGTAAATTTGAGAAAGGAAAACAGCTGGAAGAGCCAACCTTCCTGACTTCAGACTATACCAAAAAAAAAAAAAAAAAAAAA
>SJYW01056222.1:191008-204886 GCA_006410735.1 Raphicerus campestris
AAATAGATGCGGAAACAGTGACAGACTTTATTTGGGGGGGGGGGGGGCTCCAAAATCACTGCAGATGGTGACTGTAGCCATGAACTTTTCTCCTTGGAAGAAAAGTTATGACCAACCTAGATGGCATATTCAAAAGCAGAGACATTACTTTGCCGGCTAAGGTCCATCTAGTCAAGGCTATGGTTTTTTCTTGTGGTCATGTATGAATGTGAGAGTTGGACTGTGAAGAAGGCTGAGCGCCGAAGAATTGATGATTTTGAACTGTGGTGTTGGAGAAGACTCTTGAGAGTCCTTTGGACTGCAAGGAGATCCACCCAGTCCATTCTGAAGGAGATCAGCCCTGGGATTTCTTTGGAAGGAATGATGCTAAAGTTGAAACTCCAGTACTTTCGTCACCTCATGCAAAGAGTTGACTCATTGGAAAAGACTCTGATACTGGAAGGGATTGGGGGCAGGAGGAGAAGGGGACCACCGAGGATGAGATGGCTGGATGGCATCACGGACTCAATGAACGTGAGTCTGAGTGAACTCCGAGAGATGGTGATGGACAGGGAGGTCTCGCGTGCTGCGATTCATGGAGTCACCAAGGGTCGGACACGACTGAGCGACTGAATTGAACTGAACTAAAATGAAGGCTACAAAGACTTGTATGCAGACATCTCCAATACTGTTGAAAGAAATCAAAGACAGCACAAACAGATGGAGAGATATACCGTGTTCTTGGATGGGAAGAATCAGTTCTATGACAATGACTATACTAACCAAAGCAATCTGTAAGTTCAATGCAATCCCTATCAAAATTTCCAATGGCATTTTTCACAGAACTAGAACAACAAAAATTTACCATTTGTATGGAAACATAAAGTACCTTGAATAGTAAAAGTAAATTTGAGAAAGGAAAACAGCTGGAAGAGCCAACCTTCCTGACTTCAGACTATACCAAAAAAAAAAAAAAAAAAAAACAAATAATTGAGACAGTATAATACTCTCACAAAATTATACATATAGATCAATGAAACAAGATAGGCCAGAGATAAACCACTCACTTTGGTACCTTATCTTTGACAAAGGAGGTAAGAAAGTACAATGGAGAAAAGACAAGTTCTTCAATAAATGGAGTTGGGAAACTGGAGTTATATTAGAACACTTTGTAACAGTACTGCCACTGCTACGAAGTCGCTTCAATCATATCTGACTGTGTGCAACCCCATAGATGGCAGCCTAGCAGGCTCTCGCAGCCCACCAGGCTCCCCCGTCCCTGGGATTCTCCAGGCAAGAACATTGGAGTGGGTTGCCATTTTCTTTTCCAATGCATGCATGCATGCTAAGTCATTTCAGTCATGTCCAACTCTGTGTGATCCTCTGGAAAGCAGCCCACCAGGCTCCTCTGTCCACAGGATACTCTAGGTAAGAGTACTGATCTGGGTTGCCATTTCCTTATCTGTCCTAATGGTATAAACATAAATAAACTCAAAATGGATTAAATACATAAATGTAAAACAGAAATTATAAGACTCTTAGAGGAAAATATAGGCTTAACAAACTTTGACATAAATCATAGCAAAATTTTTTTTGGCCCACATTATAGACTAATGGAAATAATAATAATTAAATGAGGCTTAATTAAAGTTAAAAGCGAAAAAAAAAAAAAAAACCCATAGAGATGGCGGAGGAATAGGACAGGGAGAACACTCTCTCCCTCACTACTTCATCAAAAGAACACTTCAAGCTGAATAAGCTCCACAAAACAACTTATGAATGCTGGCAGAGGACATCAGGCANGGAGGAATGTGGAAAAGGAGACTATAACACTGTCAGAAGATGCACACCAAATACTAATAGCAGTTGTTTTTCAGTCACTTAGTCGTGTCCGATTCTTTGAGACCCTGTGGACTATAGCACTCCAGCCTTCCTTATCCTTCACCAACTCCCAGATCTTGCTCTAACTCATGTCCATTAAGTCAGTGATACCATCCAGCCATCTTGTCCCATGTCATCCCCTTTTCCTCCCGCTTCAATCTTTCCAGTATCACGNTTCCTTATCCTTCACCAACTCCCAGATCTTGCTCTAACTCATGTCCATTAAGTCAGTGATACCATCCAGCCATCTTGTCCCATGTCATCCCCTTTTCCTCCCGCTTCAATCTTTCCAGTATCACGGTCTTTTCAATAATTTAGAGTCAGCTCTTCCCATCAGGTGTCAAAGTATTGGAGCTTCAGGTTCAGCATCAGTCTTTCCAATGAATATTCAGGGTTGATTTCCTTTAAGATTGACTGGTTTGATCTCCTTGCAATCCAAGGGACTCTCAAGAGTCTTCTCCAACATTAAGAGTTGAAAGTGAAAATGAATTCACTCGGTAGTGTCCGACTCTTTGCGACCCCATGGACTGTAGCCTACCAAGTTTCTCCATCCATGGGATTTTCCAGGCAAGAATACTGGAGTGGGTTGCCATTTCCTTCTCCAGGAGATCTTCCTAACCCAGTGATTGAACCCAGGTCTCCTGCATTGTAGGAAGACACTTTACTGTCTGAGCCACCAGGCAAGCCCACTAATATTAGTCTACTAATATTAGAGTCATTATTCAAATGTAAGGCATTATGTAGGCAATAAAGTTTCACTTTTTATTTAGTCCACTATAAAGTATAGTGAATCATTAAACACCGTTAGCTTTTTTCATCAACTGTGCAGGACTGTTACCATAAAATAACATAATGCTCTTCCCATATTATCCAGTATGACAAAAATGATTTTGTTGCATGTCATATGTATTTTTAGTTGCACAGTCCTAGAAAGTTTTGGGAGTACAGTGTCTTTTAATGGGCTCCATCATTATAGTGGACACCAGTAGGGTTTAATAAACAAATCCATCTAGTATACTAGTCCATTAACATTGGACTTGAGCAATGCTATTAAAATTATGCAATCTGAAGAATAACTATCAAACTCATTTCAAAGATCTCTTAGTCTTCAGTGGATGATACTGGATCTGAATCTCAATGGGATAATTTGTTTATTATATTTCTTCTCAGGTCCAGGTATAGCAAGTGTGTCCAATTATATCAATATTGGGTACTGAGGAGTTTTCCAGGACATGGAGTTTAAGGATAAGCCAGGGAAGTCCAATAAAACTCAAACTATCACACTGAACATATTAGTCACTTGGGTCCTAGTGTAAATCCAAGAATAATAGTTCCTTGCCCACTCACTTTCCAGCACATTTGGACTTAGAAGTGGAGATGTACTCTGTTTTTGATTTTTGATGTGCTTTTGATTTCAAGGCAATCAATCCTGAATTAAGATAATGTCAAGAGCCAGTTTGGTTTAATTCTTTTAGAATATTGCCAAACACTGGGGATTTTATGAACAAACTCTTTCATAAGTTCTAAAATGTGATGATTGAACACTTGAGTCTCATGATCTGGGAGACTTGGAGCCTGTGGGGATATAGTGAGAATGGAAATGGGCATGTTTTATATTACAAGGAGCACCCTTTCCCCACAATTCGCTCTCTGTCTATCTCTCTCTCACACACACAAGAACACACACACTCACACATACACTTACACACATGTATACACACATAAGACTACTTGATTTTATATTCTTATAGATTTCCTTCAAGCTGATGTTCTGGTAGATTTCCTCCTTATACCAGCTTTTATATTATTTACACTTCACAATTATTCATCTCAGTTAGCCTGTAGTTAAAAATAAATAGTACTGGATAAATAAAAATGTTACAAAATGAAACCCAGAATGATGGTCCTGTGAGAAGACATTAGTCAGAAAGCAAGTTCTTTTCTGATTATATCACCTTAATGGTTTTTGAAAGAAGAAGGAACAATTTATAAAATATAGAGAAGAGATTGAATATTATAATTAATTTTATATCCTTAGCTTGATTGAGCAGAGTAAGGTAAAATTAATTATCTCTACTTGGGGCTCCCCAGGTGACACAATGGTAAAGAATCCACTCACCAGTGAAGGAGACACAAAAGACATAGGTTTGATCCCTGGGTCAGCAGGGTCACCAAGAGGAGGAAATGGCAAACTCCAGTATTCTTGCCTGGAAAATCCCATGTACAGAGGTACCTGGTGGACTACAGTCCATTGGGGTCACAAAGAGTCAGACATGACCATTACAGCATACACACAAGCAAGCAAGCAACTAATAATTAATACTTAATAATTATTTAATATTTCACTAAATACTAATAATTGCTAAATATTACTATGTAATACTTACATTTTGTAAAGTACTGTAGTATCTTATGACTCTGGTGACTAACAGTGGCATAGTTTATAATAGACATGAAGGTGAATTAAGTGAAAGGTATTATTACTAAATTGTTACCAAATCAAGTAGAATAAGATTCTCAAAACCCCCCAAAATAGGAAATACATAACATTCACATAGTATGATGGTGGTTTAGTTGCTACGTTGTGTCCAACTCTTTTGTGAGCCCATGAACTATAGTCCACCAGGCCCCTCTGACCATGGGATTTCCCAAACAAGAATGCTAGACTGGGTTGCCATTTCCTTCTCCAGAGGATATTCCTGATTCAGGGATTGAACCGGGTCTACTGAATTGCAGATGGATTCTTTACTAACTGAGTGACCAGGAAAGGTTTCACATAGTATAGATATGGGGAAAATGCTACATAATGTCTTCAACCTAAGTCATCTATTGTTAGTATTTTGTTTGCAGTCAAGATTTTATTTATATGCAGTCATATTTAACAGGCTATTTTATAATTTTCTTTCTATAAATATTATTTTGAACATCTGCATATGTCATTAATTATTCTCATACTTCTTAGCAAAGGATAGTACTAACAAGGTGAAAAGAGAGCCTTCAGAGTGGGAGAAAATAATAGCAAATGGAACTGACAAAAGATTACTTTCTAAAATATACAATCATCTCATTCAGTTCAATACCAGAAAAACAAACAATCCAGTCAAAAAATGGGCAGAAGACCTAAACAGACATCTCTTCAAGAAGATATACAGATGGCTAATAAGCACATGAAAAGATGATCCACATCACTCATTATTAAAGAAATGTGAATCAAAACTACAGTGAGGTATCAGCTCATACCATTGTCAAAATATGCACAAACAATAAATACTGGAGAATATGTGGCCCTCTTTCACTGTTGGTGGGAATGTAAATTGTAAATTGATACAGCCACTATGGAGAACAGTACGGAGAGTCCTTTAAAAAACTGAGAATAAAACTGCCATATGACCCAACAATCCCACTACTGGGCATTTACCCTGAGGAAACCATAATTGAAAAATACACATGTACCTCAGTGTTCATCACAGCACTACTTATAATAGCTAAGACATGGAAGCAACCTGGATGTCCATCGACAGATGAATGGATAAAGTTGTGGTACATATAAACAATGAAATATTACTCAGTCATAAAAAGAAACACACTTGACTCAGTTCCAATGAGGTGGATGAACTTAGAGCCTATTATACAGAGAGAAATGTCGGAAAGAGAAAAAAGCAAGAGTCATATATTAATGAACATATATGGAATCTATAAAGATGGTACTTATGAACCTATCTGTAGTACATCAGTGGAGATGCAGACATAGAGAACAGAATTGTGCATATGGTGGGGATGGGAAAGGAGAGGGTGGGACAAACTGAGAGAGTAAGCACTGAAACTTAATACATTATCCCATGTAAAATTAAATAAACAGGGAGCTCAAAACTAGCTCTGTGACAGCCTATTAGGATGGGATGGGAATAGGGTGATGGGAGGGACGTTCAACAGGGAGGGGACATAAGTATACCAATGACTGGTTCACGTTGATATATGGCAGAAACCAACAATATTGTAAAGCAATTATCCTCCAATTAAAAATAAATAAAATTTCAAAATAACTATTTAGGCTTGAATTTCATATGTATATCATAATTTTTAAAGTATTTCCATTGCTCAGTTCATGGATTATTATCAATTTTGTTACTATGATAAAGAATCTCTGCAAATAAGGCATCTAAACATTTATAGTAATTTTTCTCATATTTCTAGACCTAAGTAGGGAGTCAAATTATACAAAAATGTTTATGCTTTTTAAATTTTCACTCAAATATTGGCTGACTCTCCTAAAAACATTGTACATGCACGCATGCTCAGTTGTGTCTGGCTCTACAATTCAATGTGCTGAAGCCAGCCAGACAGACTCCTCTGTTTGTGGGATTTTCCAGGCATGAATATTGGAGAGTGTTCCCATTTCCTCTTCCAGGGGATCTTTCTGACCCAGGGATCAAGCCCATGTCTCCTGCATTGGCAGGTATTCAGAAGGGTCAAAATATAAAGGATGGTTAAATATTCATAATTTGTGAAAGCTTTACTTTTTGAAAAAGAGAAGCAGAAAGCAAAGGAGAAATGGAAAGATATAATCATCTAAATGCAGCGTTCCAAAGAATAGCAAGGAGAGATAAGAAAGCCTTCCTCAGCAGTCAGTGCAAAGAAATAGAGAAAAAAAACAGAATGGGAAAGACTAGAGATCTCTTAAAGAAAATTAGAGATACCAAGGGAACATTTCATGCAAAGATGGGCTTGATAAAGGCCAGAAGTGGTAAGGATGTAACAGAAGCAGANGGGAGATGTGGATAAGAGACAGGGGAGGTGGGAGGGGGCTTCGGCATGGGGAGATCGTGTACACCTGTGGATGATTCATGTCGATGTATGGCAAAACCAATACAGTACTGTAAAATAGAATAAAGTATTAAAAAATATAAATAAAGTTAAAAGCTTTTTCAAAAGCAAAAGAAACTATGAACAAGATGAAAAGAAAGCCTTCAGAATGGGAGAAAATAATTGCAAAAAAAGGAACTGATAAAGGATTAATTTTTAAAATGTGCAAACAGCTCATGCAGTTCAATATCAGAAAACAAACCCCAATTAAAATATGGCCAGAAGACCTAAACAGACACTTCTCTAAAGAAGACATCTGTAATGGTCAACAAGCACATCAAAAAAAATGTTCAACATTACTAATTATTGAAGAAATGCAAGTCAAAACTACAATGAGGTATCACTTCATACCTGTCAGAAGGTCCATTAAAAAAAATCTAAAAATAATAAATGCTGGAGAGGGTGTGGAGCAAAGGGAACCCTCTTGTACTGTTGATGGGAATGTAAATTGATACATCTGCTATGGAAGGAAAAACTAGAAATAAAACACCAGTGCCAGAATGTATTGAGTCACTTCAGCCATGTCTGACTCTGTGTGACCCTATGGGTTATAGCCTGTTAGGCTCCTCTGCTCATGGGATTCTCCAGGCAAGAATACTGGAGAGGGTTGCCATGCTCTCCTACAGGGGATCTTCCCGACCCAGAGATTTAACCCACGTCTCTCAAGTCTCCTGCACTAGCAGGCCGGTTCTTTACCACTAGTGCCAGTATGAACCAACAATCCCACTACAGGGCATATACCTTGATAAAACCATAATTAAGAAAAAATATAACTGAAAAAATATGAAAATTAATATATATAATGTAGATGTAAATGAATCACTCTGATATACATCAGAAACTAGCATAACTTTGTCAATCATCTATACTTCAAGATTAATTAAGCAACAGATATTATATTAAAAAAAGCATATGTACCCAAATATTCATTGCAGCACTATTTACAATAGCCAGGACATGGAAGTAACGTGGATGTTCATTATCAAATGAATGGATAAAGAAGTGGTACATATATACTATGGAAGATTACTCAGTCAAAAAAAAAAAAAAAAAAAAAAGAATTTGAGTCAGTTGAACTGAGGTGGCCAAGCCTAGAGCCCATTATACACAGTGAAGTAAGTCAGAAAGAGAAAAACAAATATCATATATTAATGTATACATATGGAATATAAAAAAATAGTACTGATGAACCTATTTGCAGGGCAGGAATAGAGACACAGATATAGAGAATGGACTTGTGGACACAGCAGTGGAAGAATAAAGTGAGATGAATTCAGAGAGTAGCTTTGAAATATATACATTAGCGTGTGTAAACTAGATTGCTGGTGAGAAGTTGCTGTATAACAACATAGGGAGCCCAGCCTTATGTTTTGTGATGACCTAAAGAGGTGAGATGAGGGGATGGGAGGGAGGCTCATGAGGGAGGGAATATATGTATGCTTGTAGCTGATTTACATTGTTGTATGGCAGAAAGCAACCCAACATTATAAAGCAATTACTCTCCAATTAAAAATAAAAATAAAAATAAAAGATATTTCCAAGAAGGACAATAGTATAAAATCTTTTTCTAAACATGTATTGAATCATTTTCAGGATATCATTTATCCTTACTCTGTGAAAATTCAAGGTTAGTCCACCTTAATTAACATATTAAAACTTGTCTTAGAAAAGTATTTTTAGCTTAATGTCACTTAATTCAATCTCTGATTCACAGGCTTTAGCCAAGTAACTCTGCATCTCTAGTTATTTGGTGTCCAAAGAGAAAAATGTCTCCTAAGAAAAGCTTGGAGGGAAACAATGGCACATAGGCACCAAAAGAGCAGACAGATCACCTTCTTAACATTTTTCCACATGGGTGTCCTGGGTCCCACTGTTTGGGTTAGAATCCTTGATGTCAGTTTTTCAAAGAAATTAAAAATAGTAAATGTTTGGAAAGTATTTAGAGAATAAGTCATTTGGTTCATTCCTCATGCCATTGTATGCAAGGTATTTATTTAACATTTATCTCTCACCATGTTCTTGACCCTATGGACTCTTGTTTATCAAGAGCTGCTACCCTCTAGGACATACTCAAATGGCCACAGTGATCAGTGGGCAACATAAATAAGTGAGGTAGGTGAGGTGTGATGGAAATGGTGGGGGCAATTGGGGGCAGTGTCCTGGGCATCTCTAGAAGGGTGTACAAGATAAATAGGGTGATGCTTGCCTCGAGGTGAGAAAACAATGGGAATCAGGGAAAGGAGAGGCAGAGGACACAAAATTCACTTTGCACTTTTGTGCTTTTTGGTATTGTTTTACATTTATAAGTTAAAAAAAATGATTTTTAAATTGAAATAAGATACATTTTGGACAATCACATCAAATGCTAAATCTTGGATGAGGTACAATGGTTATGATGTGGGCCCAGGAGCTAGTCTAGAGTAGCTGCCCATAGAAATAGAAAGCAAAATTACCTTTGCAATCTTAAGATTTCTAGTAGTGGAAAAGTTACATGTAAAAAGAAAAAAAATTAAGAACATATTTTGTTTAATACTATATATCCAAAGTATTACTTCAACATGCAACCTATACAAAAATACTAACGAGATGTTTGACTTTACTTTTTTATAATGTCTTTTATACTCAAAGAACATAATTCAGACTTGCCACATTTCAGGTATGCAATAGCCACATGTGACTGCCTCATTGGACAAGGTAGCCTAGTCAGTCTTCTTTTCCAACCTGTTCTTTCTCATAGTTTCATATTAAGGACTGAGCAAACTGGGCAGCTGTTGGAGATGCTAGACTCAGGAGTACTAAACACCCCAGGAATAAATTAGGAGCATGGTATTAGTAAGTTGTATCTGCTTCCCATCTGCATATACAGTTCACTATCTGTTCAGGTTTTTCTTTTCCTCTCCTCTTATTTTTTTAACGATTCATATAGTAAAATTTATGAAGCAACCATGCATGAAAGTAGACAAATGACAGTCACCTGGGCTGGTGTTTAGAATCTACTGTCCTTGAAACTCAGATATGCATTGCCTAGCACTATTCACTAAGGATGTATAACGCCCTGTTATATAAATTATAAACTTTTTAATACTCCTCCTAAGAAGTTGGCTGAACCTGAAAATCATGAAATAAAATGAGGAGATAAATTACATAAAAGTGGGAAACCTTTTTTCTCAAAGGTGTATTGGTGAATACAAATGGGAGAATTCCCAAGTGCTGCTATCCCACTGCTTCTTCTCCGCCCAGGAATAGATAGCCTTTGTTTTATACATGAAAGCCATTTATTTTGTATTAATTAAAGCATTAATTACACTGTCTTGTCAGTTAACAACTGTGCAGTTGGAATTTCATATTGTCCAGTTTTTATGTGCTTTGCAATTTTCAGTGGCTCTGCAGCCATAATGAACCTTTCCTGTGCCATGGAAGGAAGACTTAAGGTCTTTGGCTGATAAGCAAATATAATCCACAAGTGAAATTCAAGGACGACTGATACAATCCAATATTTTATTGGATTCATACTGCTGTCATTGACTGCTGTAGCCCCTAAAAAGTCAGGGGTGAGTGTGAAAAAAAGACACCAATCTCTAGAAACATAATGGGTCCTTTCTAGAAACAGGCAGTCAAGACAGTTACATTTTCTGACTAGAGGTCACATCTAGATCTAAGGTGATGAATGTATCAGCATCACTCATCTGTCAAGCCTCTGTGTCTGTTGCTGTGCATGCATTAACAACTTGATCCTTGCTGCTGCCCTGAGAGACAGATTTTTTTATTATTATTATCACCATTTTGATGAAGAAACTGAGGCTCAGTGAGGGAGGGCAAATATGTCACAGAACTGTGAATGTCAGAGATGGTAAATGTGAAATAGCCCATGTGGACTGCATACGTTGGCTTTGAGGAGGGAGAGATGATTTCTATTCAGGAGCACCAGTGATGTTTCCTAGAGGACCTGTCACTGAAATGAGCCTTGGGGATGGGCCTTGGGGATGTCCAGACATACTTAGGATAGCAGAGACCTGGGGATGAGAAAATATAAAAGGTGTGAAAGGGAATGGAAGAAAGAACTAGTATTCCTAGAGTGACTGAAACAGGAGCAAGCATGCGATGACATGGTGAACCTGCGACGGAGGTGTGACAGACTCCTAGCTAATGCCTTACACAGATAAAGAAAAACTGGACTCAGAGATGTTCAGGGATTTGTTGAGGTTGCACAGCCAGAGAGCAAAGAAGGAAAGATTTGAGTGCATATCTGTCCCACTCTTTCCAATATACTGTGAAATTATGTTAGAAAAGTATACTTTTCTTAAAAAAATAATTTCCTGCTGGCATGCCCTGTTCTACTATACTGATTCTTCTGATTTGACACATTTCTGTATCTTTCTCTCCTCTGTAATGCTTATCATTATACCAACGACCATTGCCACCCCTGTCAACCCTCTTCTTCTTCCCCAGTCTTTGACTAATAGAAATAAATCTAAAAATCACCAGTGTATAAAAGACCAAAATAAATATTTAAGTGGTTGACAGTACCTACTAGAATCTCACCTTAGGGATGATATGATAAATACTGCAATAATAACATATCTCAGAAATATGTGGCTCAATTTTATGCAACTGATATTCTATTTCATGGCTCCAAAGCACATGAGCCAATTTGAATCCTTAATATAGTAAAATGCCTACTGAAGGAAGGCTGTGCAGTGTGTGTACTGTGAGGGTGAAGATTATTTGTAATGGATCCTAAAATTATCTCTCTGGGTATTCAGGATGGGGAAGGAAATAGTACCTTTCAATTTCAAATGAATGGCTCAAAAGTTATTTGTACAACTGATGTAGCTAATATTAGAAGAGCATATTCACAGATGAATTTGAGCAAATTAAAGGCAGTGCTATGCTCCTGTTTTCTATAGGGAGAAGGCCATCTTAAACCCAGAGGGCCAACAAGAAATCATTCAGTACTTTCACACATGCCTTCCCTGTTCTGCTTCTATCATCCTACCCACTGAAAACTTATGCATATTTCTTTTTAATGAGATGATCTCAGAGGATCTGCCTATAATGAGGGAGACTGGGGTTTGATCAACCTCTTGGTTGAGGAGATCCCCTGGAGAGGGGAATGGCTACCCACTAAAGTATTCTTGCCTAAAGAAATCCATGGACATAGGAGCTTGTCAAGCTACAGTCCATGGGATTGCACAGTGTCAGACATGACTAAGTAACTAATATACCTCTGGACTTTTGACATCTGGGGGAGAGGGAGAGGGTGGGATGATTTGGGAGAATGACACTGAAACATGTATACTATCATATAAGAAATGAAGCGTCAGTCTATGTTCAATGCAGAATACAGGATGCTTGGGGCTGGTGTAGGGGATGATCCGGGGAGGTGGGGTGGGAAGGGAGCTGGGAGGGGGCTTCGGCATGGGGAGATTGTGTACACCTGTGGATGATTCATGTCAATGTATGGCAAAACCAATACAGTACTGTAAAATAGAATAAAGTATATATAAAAAAAAGAACCTGTAATAGGGCAAAACCTCTTTTTACTAGTTTCTTCTAACTGTTGCCCCCCCAACCCATACACACAAGAGGAACTCTCCTCATCTTTGTCTCTGATATACAACCATTCAACAATTATTTTAAAAATCTCAGCTCCCGAAATTCTCTATAATCTGTCCCCTTCTCTCTGCACACTAGGATATATAGTTCTGTTCCTATATCTCTATATTTTATGTTGTTATTTCCTTTCTACCCCTCACTCACTGCCTAATTTAAACATTTATTTTACTGTATTTTCTCAAATCTCAGAGGTCATAGATTTTTAAAATGCACCATTATTTTATGTCTCACAATGAAAAGAAGAAAAAATATAAATAAATTGACAAACGCCATCATTATAGACCACATCCCAAACAGATATTAAAATACGAAAATAAAATGTGTATCTTTAAAATTGACACACAGTTTCTCAACTAAACACTTAGAATTGTCTCCTAATCACTCATAGGGGGAGAGCAGCCCCTACACAATCAATGAGTTATGTCTACTTTTCCTCTGATTGGAGGTGGTAACGAATCAGGTATAATGTAAACGATGGAGTTGCAGATGAAGTTTTGCTCACTCACCCATAGCTCACATCTGTTTTGGATGCCTGATTCCTAACAGGCCACAGACATAGTGGTCCATGGCCTGGGGTTTAGGGCCTCCTGCTTTATAAACATGATGATGAAGCTGTCTTGTCCAGAATTCTCATGGCATCCTGTGTAAAAATACATACAGGCTGCTTTGTAATTATCAGCCTATGAATTACCCTCTAAGGACTATGAGGAATTTTAGGACAGGCTTCATGTTTTATTCACCTCATTATTCCAGGTCCTTGGCACAGGGCAGGTCCTGGGCTAGATACTACTGAATCCAGATGAGGACTGCATGGTGCTCATAGCTTCTGGTAACAGCAACTAGAGGGCAGTGTGGAACCATTCGGTTCAATCATTTGCACAACCATGTCTGACTCTCTGTAATCTCATGGACTACAACAAGCCAGGTCTCCCTGCCCATCTGCAACTCCTAGAGCTTACTCAAACTTATGCCCATAGAGTTGGTGATGCCATCCAACCATCTCATCCTCTGTCGTTCCTTCAATCTTTTCCACACCAAGATCTGTTCAAATGAGTCAGATCTTCACATCAGATGGCCAAAGTATTACAGCTTCAGCATCAGTCTTTCCAATGAAGATCTCCTTGCAGTCCAAGGGACTCTCAAGAGTCTTCTCCAACAGCACAGTTAAAAAGCAATAGTTCTTCAGTGCTCTGCTTTCTTTATACTCCAACTCTCACATCCATACATGACTACTGGAAAAACCATTGCTTTGACTAGACAGACCTTTGTTGGCAAGGTAATGCCCCTGCTTTTTAATATGCTAAGTTGGTCATAATTTTTCTTCCAAGAACCAATCATTTTTTAATTTCATGGCTTCAGTTACCATCTGCAGTGATTTTGGAGCCCAAAAATATGAAGTCTGCCACTGTTTCCATTGGTTCCCCATCTATTTGCCATGAAGTGATGGGACCAGATGCCATGATCTTAGTTTTCTGAATGTTGAATTTTAAGCCAACTTTTTCACTCTTCTGTTTCACTTTCATCAATAGGCTCTTTAGT
>SJYW01056222.1:205210-221157 GCA_006410735.1 Raphicerus campestris
CAGTCTATGTTCAATGCAGAATACAGGATGCTTGGGGCTGGTGTAGGGGATGATCCGGGGAGGTGGGGTGGGGAGGGAGCTGGGAGGGGGCTTCGGCATGGGGAGATCATGTACACCTGTGGATGATTCATGTCAATGTATGGCAAAACCAATACAGTACTGTAAAATAGAATAAAGTATATATAAAAAAAAGAACCTGTAATAGGGCAAAACCTCTTTTTACTAGTTTCTTCTAACTGTTGCCCCCCCAACCCATACACACAAGAGGAACTCTCCTCATCTTTGTCTCTGATATACAACCATTCAACAATTATTTTAAAAATCTCAGCTCCCGAAATTCTCTATAATCTGTCCCCTTCTCTCTGCACACTAGGATATATAGTTCTGTTCCTATATCTCTATATTTTATGTTGTTATTTCCTTTCTACCCCTCACTCACTGCCTAATTTAAACATTTATTTTACTGTATTTTCTCAAATCTCAGAGGTCATAGATTTTTAAAATGCACCATTATTTTATGTCTCACAATGAAAAGAAGAAAAAATATAAATAAATTGACAAACGCCATCATTATAGACCACATCCCAAACAGATATTAAAATACGAAAATAAAATGTGTATCTTTAAAATTGACACACAGTTTCTCAACTAAACACTTAGAATTGTCTCCTAATCACTCATAGGGGGAGAGCAGCCCCTACACAATCAATGAGTTATGTCTACTTTTCCTCTGATTGGAGGTGGTAACGAATCAGGTATAATGTAAACGATGGAGTTGCAGATGAAGTTTTGCTCACTCACCCATAGCTCACATCTGTTTTGGATGCCTGATTCCTAACAGGCCACAGACATAGTGGTCCATGGCCTGGGGTTTAGGGCCTCCTGCTTTATAAACATGATGATGAAGCTGTCTTGTCTAGAATTCTCATGGCATCCTGTGTAAAAATACATACAGGCTGCTTTGTAATTATCAGCCTATGAATTACCCTCTAAGGACTATGAGGAATTTTAGGACAGGCTTCATGTTTTATTCACCTCATTATTCCAGGTCCTTGGCACAGGGCAGGTCCTGGGCTAGATACTACTGAATCCAGATGAGGACTGCATGGTGCTCATAGCTTCTGGTAACAGCAACTAGAGGGCAGTGTGGAACCATTCGGTTCAATCATTTGCACAACCATGTCTGACTCTCTGTAATCTCATGGACTACAACAAGCCAGGTCTCCCTGCCCATCTGCAACTCCTAGAGCTTACTCAAACTTATGCCCATAGAGTTGGTGATGCCATCCAACCATCTCATCCTCTGTCGTTCCTTCAATCTTTTCCACACCAAGATCTGTTCAAATGAGTCAGATCTTCACATCAGATGGCCAAAGTATTACAGCTTCAGCATCAGTCTTTCCAATGAAGATCTCCTTGCAGTCCAAGGGACTCTCAAGAGTCTTCTCCAACAGCACAGTTAAAAAGCAATAGTTCTTCAGTGCTCTGCTTTCTTTATACTCCAACTCTCACATCCATACATGACTACTGGAAAAACCATTGCTTTGACTAGACAGACCTTTGTTGGCAAGGTAATGCCCCTGCTTTTTAATATGCTAAGTTGGTCATAATTTTTCTTCCAAGAACCAATCATTTTTTAATTTCATGGCTTCAGTTACCATCTGCAGTGATTTTGGAGCCCAAAAATATGAAGTCTGCCACTGTTTCCATTGGTTCCCCATCTATTTGCCATGAAGTGATGGGACCAGATGCCATGATCTTAGTTTTCTGAATGTTGAATTTTAAGCCAACTTTTTCACTCTTCTGTTTCACTTTCATCAATAGGCTCTTTAGTTCTTCACTTTCTGCCATAAGAGTGGTGTCATCTGCATATCTGAGGTTGTTGATAGTTCTAGCAATCTTGATTCCAGCTTATGCTTTATCCAGCCCACTAGGAATTGTTGTTCTCCAGGAATATAGGTTGCAGAGACTAAAGGAAGCCAGCCTCCTGTGGGAAAACTGGCTGAGAGCCTCCCAGGCTATAAAGCTCCACGGGCACCTCACTGTTCTGCAGGACCTCCTTTGAGGATGCTTCTCACATCTCCCTGTTCCTGGTCAGCCAGCTCTCTAGGTGTTTCCAGGTGGCTGCCTCAGAACTTTAATAGGAGCCAAATGCTCTTCCCAGCTTTCCATCCAGGGCAGAAGGAGGAGGCCATAGAGAGGGAAAATAAATTTCTCCTTAACATCTCCATTCTCATTTCTAATAAAAACAGCCTTGCCATGAACTGCCTGAAGTATAATTGCTTCACTTTGAAATACAACAGGTAGCAGCATCAATATCAATATTTGATTTTTTTAAAAAGGCTGTTTGAACGCTTTTAAATATTAAAGGTAAAGGCAAAGACTCAGATTAATCTGATTTTCATGTTATCAGCTGAAGCATTTTAAATGAAAAAAAAAACGATGCTAATGAGCAGAATAAGACTGCCCAGCAAATGGTATCAGGTTACAATAAACCAAAATCATTTTGAGGTGGGAGAGGGGAGAAAAGGGTGGCAAGCAGTATCTGCACTAGGAAAGTTTACTGTTCATTATCTCTTTAATGAGAGATGTACAGTGGAACCCTGCCAGAGTAACTTACTTCTAGATCATTGTGGGCTGTTTAGCTCCATCAATGAGTGGTCTGGGACAGGATCTGAGGAAACCTCATAAATTAACTACACAACTTCCTAGATAATGAGCCCAATATGTCAATTTCCAGTGATCAAAATAATGCAATTCAATAAAGCACAGTTCTTTTTGTAAGGAAATATACTTTTAATATGGAGAACTGCAGGGTCCTGGTCCTCCTGAGATAACTATGGGCGAGAGTTAATGAAGGCATGGAGCTGTACTTACTATCTGGAGATATCCCATGGGGTTTGTGTGGCAGAGAGTATCTTTCAAGAACAATTAATTCCTTCATTACATTTCCATTAATGCATCAGTGTGGCAATCTCTGATTTACTTGTAACAAGAAGGCTGGTTATTCCTAAAAGTTGGTATTTAATGCTAATGAGTGCTTGCAAGTCAGATAGCTGTGTCTGCGTGTGTGCGTGTCTTGGGCTCAGGCAATCCACCAAGAAAGTCAGGAAGCTGTGAGGGCTCTAGGAAAGTTTTCGAAGGGCTGAGGTGACTCAAGTCAGACAACAAATACATACCTGGAAAAGTCAAGAATATATAGTCTGAGATCCCTGAAATCATACTTGAATAAAGAAGCTGAGGTTACTACTAGGTAAGTAGTATCAAGTGTGAAATCTGAACTGAAGATGCATGGGATCTTTTAGGTAAGGTAAGTGAAATTCAATCATAAAACAGGATTGCTGGATGGGAAAAGAGTGCAGGATCTAGACTGGGAAGCAAGAAAAGATGCTTGGAATTAATACTGATTTGGAGTTGCCCATACAGTGTGTGAAGAACCAGGCACTTAGTGGTGATGAGGGCAAGGACAACCCAGCCCAGTGGGTATCTTTTTAAGAAGATCCACATTCAGTAGCTCCTTTAAGAGCAAGGGCTTCATGATCAGCCTTGCTTAATTCTATAATCTACATTCAAGAGTGAAAAGATAACTATTTGATTTTAAATACAGAAGTAGATGGAATAAATTTTTCACAAATCTACATGCAGGAGTAGCTGATCCTCTGACATGCTGCCCAATCATGTTGGGAAGCTCTGATTTGGAGGGAAAAACCAGATAGGAGAGACGAGTTCACTAGTATTCTTCAGCTTGACTCAAGGGGAGAGGACAGGTAACATAGAGGAAAAAGAACAGTTCTTAAAGTCAGGTTCAAGCTGATTTCTCTACTCATAGCTGGGTGGTATTGGGCAGGTTGCTCAACTTATCTGAGCTGTAGTTTCCTTAAATGATATTTAATTTGTTTGGCAGTCTATCCATTTCAAAGGAGATTGGAAGATAAATAAGTACCAGTTTGCTTATTTCTGCTTTTTTTTTTTCTATTTATTTCTCAAAAACCAGAGAGAATAAAAATCAAGATTCTTTCCTTTGAAGCAATTCTTACCTAGAGAGGAACTTATTTAGGAATGTAAAGAAAATGAAAGAGAAAGTGAAGTCACTCAGCTGTGTCTGACTCTATGTGACCCCATGGACTATAGCCTACCAGGCTTCTCCGTCCATGGGATTTTTCCAGACAAGAGTACTGAAGTGGGTTGCCATTTCCTCCTACAGGGCATCTTCCCTACACAGGGATTGAACCCAGGTCTCCCACATTGCATACAGATGCTTTATCATCTGAGTCACCAAGGAAGCTCCAATTAAGACTGCTGTTAATTCAAATAACTTTGAAATAAATTTATGGAAAAAGAATATTTCCACATGTCAAAGGGTTGTAATAATAATACATTAATTGGGGTGTTTATTTAAAGTGAGAAATGGATTGTGCCAAATTCAAATTATTGCCAGAAGTCCTTGATGGGCAACACTGGCAATGCCTATCAATGCTTCTTGTCCTTGAAATGAGATTTTCTTGGTTGTCTAGAAGATATAGGAAGTGGTTTGACAAAGGTTTCCCAGATTTAATTTTTTAAAATATATATATTTTTCAGTTTTTTATACTTATCTTGATCCTTACTAAATTCAACTAATGTACACTGGATATTTACTATCTGTAAGTTTGTTTTATCTGTTATGTCATTTAATCATTAGATTAATGATTAGATGAAGATTGTTTAATTATGACTATATTTTTAAAGATGAAAAAACTGAGGCTCAGGTAGGTTAAGAATTTAAGCAGAGGGACAGCAAATAACAGGAGAGGGGAACAGCATATCCATGTTTTGGCTGGATTCCATGTCTCACATTCTTTATTGTATTTCATTTCTCTTCCTCAGTGATTTCTGGATTCGATCCTCTTAGATTTTTAAAATAATCTTTAAATTTGGGAATAAGTTTAGGTTTAGGGAAAAGTTGCAAAGAGAGAATGGAGAGTTCTTGTAGCAGTTCAGTTCAGTTCAGTCGCTCAGTGGTGTCCGACTCTTTGCGATGCCTGAATCGCAGCACGCCAGGTCTCCCTGTCCATCACCAACTCCCGGAGTTCACTCAGACTCACATCCATCGAGTCAGTGATGCCATCCAGCCATCTCATCCTCTGTTGTCCCCTTCTCTTCCTGCCCCTAATCCCTCCCAGCATCAGAGTCTTTCCCAATGAGTCAACTTTTCGCATGAGGTGGCCAAAGTACCGGAGTTTCAGCTTTAGCATCATTCCTTCTAAAGAAATCCCAGGGCTGATCTTCAGAATGGACTGGTTGGATCTCATTGCAGTCCAAGGGACTCTCAAGAGTCTTCTCCAACAACACAGTTCAAAGGCATCAATTCGTCAGCGCTCAGCCTTCTTCACAGTCCAACTCTCACATCCATACATGACCACAGGAAAAACCATAGCTTCACTAGACGGACCTTAGTCGGCAAAGTAATGTCTCTGCTTTCAAATATGCTATCTAGGTTGGTCATAACTTTTCTTCCAAGGAGTAAGTGTCTTTTAATTTCATGGCTGCAGTCACCATCTGCAGTGATTTTGGAGCCCCAAAAAGTAAAGTCTGACACTGTTTCCACTGCTTCCTCATCTATTTCCCATGGAGTGATGGGACTGGCTGCCATGATCTTTGTTTTCTGAATGTTGAGGTTTAAGCCAACTTTTTCACTCTCCTCTTTCATGTTCATCAAGAGGCTTTTTAGTTCCTCTTCACTTTCTCCCATAAAGGTGGTGTCATATGCATATCTGAGGTTATTGATATTTCTCCCGGCAATCTTGATTCCAGCTTGTGTTTCTTCCAGTCTAACGTTTCTCATGATGTGCTCTGCATAGAAGTTAAACAAACAGGGTGACAGTATACAGCCTTGATGTACTCCTTTTCCTATTTGGAACCATTCTGTTGTTCCATGTCCAGTTCTAACTGTTGCTTCCTGACCTGCATATAGGTTTCTCAAGAGGCAGGTCAGGTGGTCTGGTATTCCCATTATCTCAGAATTTTCCACAGTTTATTTTGATCCATACAGTCAAAGGCTTTGGCATAGTCAATAAAGCAGAAATAGATGTTTTTCTGGAACTCTCTTGCTTTTTCCATTATCCAGCAGATGTTTGGAATTTGATCTCTGGTTCCTCTGCCTTTCCTAAAACCAGCTTGAACACCAGGAAGTTCACAGTTCACATATTGCTGAAGCCTGGTTTGGAGAACTTTGAGTGTTACTTTACTAGCATGTGAGATGAGTGTAATTGTGCAGTAGTTTGAGCATTCTTTGGCATTGTCTTTCTTTGAGATTGGAATGAAAACTGACCTTTTCCAGTCCTGTGGCCACTACTGTTTTCCAAATTTGCTGGCATATTGAGTGTAGCACTTTCACAGCATCATCTTTCAGGAATTGAAATAGCTCCACAGGAATTCCATCACCTCCACTAGCTTTGTTCATAGTGATGATTTCTAAGGCCCACTTGACTTCACATTCCACGATGTCTGGCTCTAGATGAGTGATCACACCATCGTGATTATCCAGGTCGTGAAGATCTTTTTTGCACAGTTCTTCTGTGTATTCTTGCCACCTCTTCTTAATATCTTCTGCTTCTGTTACCCCCATCCAAATTTCTTTAATGTTAACATCTTATATAACCACTGTACACTTGTCACAGCTAAGAAATTAACATTGGTACATCTCGACTAACTAAACTATAGGTTTTATTTGGATTTTATCAGATTTTCCACTTGTGCCATTTTTCCTGTTACAGAATGCAATCTAGGATCAGTGCAGTTCAGTTGCACAGTATGTCTGACACTTTGCAAACCCATGGAATGCAGTCTGCCAGGCTACCTTATTCATCACCAACTTCCAAAGCTTTCTAAATTGCATGTCTATTAAGTCGATGTTGCCATCCAACTTTCTCACCCTCTTTCATCCCCTTCTACTCCTGCCTTCAGTCTTTTTCCAGCATCTGAGTCTTTGCAATGAGTCAGATCTTCACATCAGGTGGCCAAAGTATTAGAGCTTCAGCATCAATCCTTCCTGTGAATGTTCAGAACTGATTTCCTTTGGGATTGACTGGTTTGATCTCATTGTTGTCCAGGGAACTCTCAGGAGTCTTCCCCAACACCACAGTTAAAAAGCACAAATTCTTTAGCTGTCAACTTTCTTTATGATCCAACTCTCACATACATACATGACCACTGGAAAAACCCTAGCTTTGACTAGGTGAACCTTTGGCAGCAAAGTAATGTCTCTACTTTTTAATTTGTTGTCTAAGTTTGTCATAGCTTTTCATCCAGGAACAAAAGGCTTTTAATTTCATGGCTTCAGTCAACATCTGTAGTGATTTTGGACCTCAAGAAAATCAAAGTGTCAAAGTTTTCATTGTTTTCCTGCCTATTTGCCATGAAGGAACAGGACAAGATTCCATGATCTTCATTTTTTGATTGTTGAGTTTTTAAGCCAGCTTTTTCATTGTCCTCTTTCACTTTCATCAAGAGGCTCTCTAGTTTCTCTTCACTTTCTGTCATAAGGGTGGTGTCATTTGCATACCTGAGGTTATTGATATTTATCTGTGAAATCTTAATTTCAGCTTATGCTTCATCCAGTCTGGCATTTCCCATGATGTATGCTGCACATAAGTTAAATAAGCAAGGTGACAACACAGCCGTAACATACTTGTTTCTCAATTTGGAGCCAATCTTTTGGGATTGTAATAAAAATTGTCATTTTCCAGTCCTGTGGCCACTGCTGAGTTTTCCAAATTTGCTGGCATATTGAGTGCAGCACTTTCAGAACATCATCTTTTAGGATTTGAAATAGCTCTAATTCCATCACTTCCACTAGCTTTGTTCATAGTGATGCTTGATAAAGCCTAGTGGACTTTGCACTCCAAGATCTCTGTTTCTAGGTGAGTGATCATACTATTGTGGGTATCTGGGTCATGAAGATCTTTTTTGTATAATTCTTCTGTGTATTCTTGCCATCTCTTCTTGATAGCTTCTGCTTCTGTTAGGTCCAGACCATTTCTGTCCTTTATTGAGCCCATCTTTGCATGAAGTGTTCCCTTGGTATCTCTAATTTTCTTTAAGAGATCTCTAGGTTTTCCCATTCTATTGTTTTCCTCTATTTCTTTGCATTGGTCACTGAGGAAGGCTTTCTTATCTCTCCTTACTATTCTTTGTAACTCTGCATTCAGATTGATATGTCTTTCTTTTTCTCCTTTGTCTTTAGCTTCTCTTCTTTTATCATCTATTTGCAACACCTCCTCAGATAACCATTTTGCCTTTCTTTTTCTTGGGGATGGTTTTGATCACTGCCTCCTGTACAATGTTACAAACCCCTATCCATAGTTATTCAGGCACTCTATCTATCAGATCTGATCCCTTCAATCTATTTGTCACTTCCACTGTATAATTGTAAGGGATATGATCTAAGCCATACCTGAATGATCTAATGGTTTTCCCTACTTTCTTCAATTTATCCCTGAATTTGGCAATAAGGAGTTTATGATCTGAGCCACAGTCAACTTCTGGTCTTGTTTTTGATGACAATATAGAGCTTCTTCATCTTTGGTTACAAATATATAATCAGTCTCATTTTGGTATTGATTATTTGGTGATGTCCATGTGTAAAGTCATCTCTTATATTGTTGTAAAAGGGTTTTGCTATGACCAATGCATTCTCTTGGCAAAACTTTTTTTAGCCTTTACCCTGTTTCATTTTGTACTCCAAGTCAAACCTACCTGTTACTCCAGGTATCTCTTGAATTCCTACTTTTGCGTTCCAGTTCTATATGATGGAAAGGACATCTTTTTTTGGTATTAATTCTAGGAGGTCTTGTAGTTCTTCACAGAACCATTCAACATCAGCTTCTTCAACACTAGTGGTTGATTAACATCATTGTTTTTGAGATTGCACCAAAGTACTACATTTTGGACCCTTTGTTGACTCTGAGGACTACTTCATTTCTTCTAAGGGATTCTTGCCCACAGTAGTAGATATAATGGTCATCTGAATTAAATTCACCCATTCCATTTCATCTTAGTTCACTGATTCGTAAAATATTGATGTTCACTCTTGTTGTTTCCTGTTTGATCACTTCCAATTTACCTTGATTCATGGACCTAACGTTGCAGGTTCCTATGAAATATTGGTTTTTTTACAGCCTTGGACTTTACTTCCATTAACAGTCGCATCCACAACTGGGCATTGTTTTCACTTTGACTCAGCCTTTTCATCCCTTCTGGAGATATTTCTACACTCCTCTCTAGTAGCATATTGGACACCTACAGATCTGGGGAGTTTATCTTTCAATGTCATGTCTTTTTGCTTTTTCATACTGTTCATGGGGATCTCAACGCAAGACTACTGAAGTGGTTTGCCATTCCCTTTCCTTCTGGTCCCTTCCCAGTGGATCACGTTTTGTCAGAACTCTCCACCATGACCTGTCCATCTTGTGTGACCCTACGCAACATGGCTCATAATTTCATTGAGTCAGACAAGGCTGTGATCCAAGTGACTATGAGTTTTAATTTGTTTCAATTTCATTTGGGAGATGGTTGGCATAGGGATAAATTTAAAGACTAATATTTTTGTATGCTGTAATCACTTGTAAAGATAAACTAGTTTTTTGCTTTTTTTTTTAATTTTGATTTTGGTAGAAACTATTCTGAAAACTTATTGCAAATGATAGTTTCATTTTGTCTAGGAATGTTGGCTTGTTTTTACTGTGTCAATGAAGGTTTGAAATTAGGATTCAGCTTTCAAAAGTAACTCTCCATCACTGTCTTCTTTCAAGAATGGAAAATTTCAAGTCAGTTTTGGGCTTTAGTATTCACTGCACCAAACATTTCTGAAGTTTCCACACTTGCCTATAAACAAAGCATTCCATTATCTTTAAAATGTCAAAACTTCTGATAAATTGAATTTCATAAAATATTGCTCTATTGATTTTAGTGCATATCTTTCTATTGAAAATTTCTGACTGGGACTTTTTTGTTGTGTACTTACACAGATAGAGACATTTATGATGTCAGGTTCCTGACTCTAAATTCAAAGCCTGGCATTACATCGAATCCAAACTGATTATAGGGACATTTTCCTCACTGCTGCCACATTAACTTTGTAGTAAAATTTCTTTAATGTTTTCAAAATAATGTAGAGGTGAGCCCTGTGAAACTACACTGTGGCTAGTACATAGTACATAGTGGGTATGTAATTTGTGCTTCCTTTTGTCTTAGAACAAAAGAAAGTCAAACTTGTCTCAGAACTCAATTTTGAGAGATAATTGCATTTAGAAAAAGGCTATTGTGGAAAACTGATGACAGGACCAGACTGAACAGGGAAAATTCAAGACAAACTGTTTCTCTCCACACCAACTTTCCCAGGGCTGCTCTCAAAATAGTCTGCAGTTATGTGCAGGTTCTTTTAATTTTTTAAAAGAAAATAACATTTTTTATATCTTTATAATGAATGCCATCTGTTCTTGCCATTTGTTAGGGCAATTCAATGAAAAAATATTATTTGGATTGTTGTTATTTAGTCACTCAGTCGTATCCAGCTCTTTGTGGCCCGATGGACTGTAGCACACCAGACAACAATCCCTGTCCTTCACTTTCTTGGAGTTTGCTCAAACTCAGATCTGTTGAGTCAATGATGCCATCCAACATCTCATCCTCTGTGGCCCCCTTCTCCTCCTGCCCTCAAGCTTTCCCTGCATCAAGCTCTTTTCCAATGAGCTGGCTCTTTGCATTGGGTGGCCAAAGTATTGGAGCTTTAGCTTCACCATCCATCTACCAATGAATATTCAGAGTCGATTTCCTTTAGGATTGACTGGTTTGATCTCCTTGATGTCTAAGAGATTCTCAAGAGTCTTCTACAACACCACAGTAAGAAAGCATCAATTCTTCAGTGCTCAGCCTTCTTTATGGCCCAAATCACACATCTGTACATGACTACAGGAAAAGTCATAGTTTTGACTTTATGGACCTTGTCAGCAAAATGATATCTATGCCTTTAATATGCTGTCTAGTTTTGTCACAGCTTTTCTTCCAAGGAGTAAGTGTTTTTGTTTGTGTGTTTTGATTTGATTTGTTTTTTAATTTCATGGCTGCAGTCACTGTCCACAGTGATTTTGGAGTCTAAGAACATAAAGTCTGTCACTGTTTCAATTTTTCTACATCTATTTGCCCTGATGTTGTGGGACCAATTACCATGATCTTCATTTTTGTCTGCTGAAGTTTAGGCCAGATTTTTCAGTCTCCTTTTTCACTTTCATCACGAGGCCTTTTAGTTTTTCTTCAGAAAGTGATATCACTTTTTTAGAGTGATATCATCTGCATATCTGAGATTATTGATATTTCTCCCAGCAGTCTTGATTCCAGCTTGTGCTTCATCTAGCCCAGAATTTTGCATGATGTACTCTGCATATAATTTAAGTAAGCAAGGTGACAACATACAGCTTTAACATACTCCTTTCCCAATTTTGAACCAGTCCATGGTTCTATGTTCTGTTCTAACTGTTGCATCTTGGCCTGCATACAGGTTTCTCAGGATCCAAGTAAGGTGATCTGGTATTCCAATCTCTTTCAGAATTTTCCACACTGTATGTGTGTGTGTGTGTGTGTGTGTGTGTGTGTGTGTGTGTGTGTGTGTGTGATGCACACAGTCAAAGGTTTTAGCATAGTCAATGAGACAGAAGTAGATGTTTTTCTGGAATTCCTTTGCTTTTTCTATGATCCAATAGATGTTGCCAATTTGATCTCTGGTTCCTCTGCCTTTTCTAAGTCCAGCTGTACATCTGGAAGTTTTGTTTCACATACTGTTGAAGCCTGGTTTAAAGTATTTTGAGCATTACCTTGTTAGCATGTTAAATGAATACAATTGTGCAATAGTTTGAACATTCTTTGGCATTGCCTGTATTTGGTATTGGAATGAAAACTGACCTTTTCTAGTTCTTTGGTCACAGCATTATCTTTTAGGATTTGAAATAGCTCAACTGACTAGAATTAATATTTAGCTTGTTCGTAATATTTTAAAAGGGTTAATGGCTTTCTTTGGGATAATACCCCAGGATCCATTGGGTGCTAGAGGGATGGGAGCACTAAAAGGTGAGTTTTGCCACCATTGCTTCATCCAACATACTATGCTGTCTTTATGCTTTTTCTTCACTGGGGTGGACTCATGTGCTTCAAGGCAACCTCAAGAGCAAACTCCTGTGGGTGGCCCACATATAGATGTGGGATTGAAACCACACAGCTGTACTCCTGGGGACATACAGCTAAGGAAGAAAAGCTGAAATCATTTCTCACAGTTGCCCAAGTAATGAACTGACACCCCTGTGACTGTCCTTGTAAACTCATTGCCTACAGAAGATCTAAATGGACAATGAATGCTCTTGCAACCAAGATGCAAATAGCTTTAAGCTTTAGTATTTGGGGACTTTGTGGGCACATATATATGAGGGTTGAGCCAGGACAGAGTCAGAGTTGCCCTCATAACACCAACAGCAGGTTCAGATCCATGGTTGTTGCAATCCTGAGACTTGACTTCATTTGAATTTATGCTGGTGGCCTGGTGAAAATAACACCTACAGTCAATTGCTGGTAAACCATAGTTAAGGTGGGACTGAGAGAAGTCCCAACTATAGTATAATCTGAGAGCTCACACAACAAGTGAAAGGTGATAACAGAATGTACCCTAGTTGAACAGCTCCACAAAAGGAATACTCAGCACCTTCCCTCCCAGTTGGAGCCCCAGTTTCACCTACCTATAACTGCAGATTAGACACACAGAGAGACTGATATGAAGGCTTCTACTCCAACAACTAGGGAGTAGAACCCACCCCTGACAGGGTAGTGACAACCACATAGTGAAAGAAGAGGCCCTTATCAATACCCAGAGCAAGCTTGGGTCATAATATGTTATTGTATTGTTTATCTTTGCTGGTTTGTTCTTTAAATTTTCTGACTTCTTGTTAAACTTTTCTTGTATCTTCACTTTCTGTGCTTTCACATTATCCCTTCCTACAAAGGGAATAATGGTCAGCATAGACTGAGTAAAGAAGTGGCAGATATCAATATCATTTAAATACCTCACACAGAAAAATAAACCCTACACAGATATTTTCCCACATAAAATAGTCTTCCAAGGAAGTCTGTAGATCTGATATCAGGCAGAGCAACCCCAGAGCATTTAATGTTGAAGACAAATAGATCTTGAGTGCATGAACTCCACAGGGCTGGGTGAAACAGAAACTGCACTCTTGGAAGATTCATACAAGTTCTCATATACACTAGAACCCAGCACAAAGCAGTATCTGCATAGGAACCTGGGCTACACCCACTTAAGTGTCTTAGGGGTTCTCCTAGAGAGGTGAATGTCAACTACCACTCACTGTGAGGGCAAGGACACTGGTAGCAGAAGCTCCAGAGGATATTGATCAGAGTGAGATCTAGAGGTCTACATGTCAGCACCAAGACCAGGCCACCCCTAAACCTACAGGCTCAAGAGCTAGAAAGCCTCTGACCAAAACACACACACACACACACACACACACACACACACACACACCAAGACAAGAACCAAGAACACAGCCCCACCCATCAAAAGACAGGCTGCCTACAGTCATACAGAGTTCACAGCCACCTCAAAAACACCATTTGACACTTCCCTGCCTATCAAAGGGACAAGATCCAGTTCCAACAATGAAAGTTTAGGAACCAAGAAGCCTACATAAGTCCCTGGATCAACCTCACCTAGCAGGGAGTAAACAACAGAAGCAAAAGGAATTATGATGCTGCAGCCCATAGAAAGTAGACCGCAAACACCAAAATTCAGACAAAAGAGTCAACAGAGAAATGTGCTTCAAACAAAGGAACAAGGTAAATATGTGGAAGAATAACCAAATGAAGCAGAGATAAGCAATGTATCTAAAAACAAATTCAAATAAATAATAACAAAGATGATCCAAAATCTCAGAAAAAAAGTGTGAAAGCACAGAGAGTGAAGATACAAGAAAAGTTTAACAAGAAGTTAGAAAATTTAAAGAACAAGCCAACAGAGATAAACAATACAATAACTGACATGAAAAATATACTAGAAGGAGTTAATCACAGAATAACTGAGGCAAAATAATAAGTGAACTGGAGACAGAAGTGGAAATCACTGCCACAGAATAGGATAAAGAAAAAAGAAATGAAAAGAATTGAGGACAGATTCACTCAGAGATTTCTGGAACAATATCAAATGCATTAATATTTGCATTATATTGGTCCCAGAAGGATAGAGAAAGAGAAAGGGTCTGAAGTAGTTATAATCAAAAACTCCCCTAATGTGAGAAAGAAAATAATCAGTCAAGTCCAGGAAGCACAAAGTCCCATACAGGATAAACCCAAACAGAAACAAGTTAAAACACATTTTAATCAAGCTAACAAAAATTAAACACAAAGAAAAAATATTAAAAGCAGCAAGGGGAAACAGAAAAAGATGGTGGAGGAATGGACAGGGAGACCACTTTTTCCCTCACTATTTCATCAAAAGAACATTTCAAAGCTGAGTAAATTCCACAAAACAGCTTCTGAATGCTGGCAGAGGACATCAGGCATCCAGCAAAGCAGATCATTGGCTTCAAAAACAGGTAGGAATAAATATAAAAGATGAAAAAAGAGACAAAGGAGGGAGGGAGGGAGCCCCGTCCCAGGAAGGGAATCCCTCCTGGGAAGAGACTCTTAAAAAGAGAGGTTTCCAAACACCAGGAAACATTCTCGCAGCCGAGTCTGTGGTGAGCCCTGGAAGCACAGAGGGCCACATAACAGGAAGGAAAAATAAATAAATAATTAAACCAACAGATTACAAGCTCAACAATAAAACCCCCAGCGGATAAGCAGCGCAAATGCCTGCATCCGACACTAGCAAGTGGGGGTTGGGCATGGAGGAGCGGGAGGTGCAAGCGGCAGTGCTTTCTAAGAATTGGGCCACAGGAGATGCAGGCTGCAGGGCTTTTCTCGAGAATCAAGTGGTAACGCGGTCAGAATCGGGTCCGTGTGTGGCCAGAACGAACTAACTTGGACTAGCAAACCAGACTGTGGGATAACTACCACGCAAAACACTCGAACATAAGACACCGACAGATGCGTGTACAGAACAAAGGATGGATCAGAAATAGCTGGCTGCAGACCATCCCCTCCTGTGACAGGCAGCCAGAGCCTTAAGTGCTGGAAGGGGGCAATCGCAGCTCAAGAGAGAAATTACCTATCAAATTGCAAGCAGGTTTCTTTGCTAACTAAGACTTCTGTGGGGCTCTGGACAGTCATCATCTGCCTGAGAAGGAGCCCCAGTGGTACTTCCAGAAAATTGAGCAGCCCAGAAAAGCCAGAAATTACAGCAATTGCACTCGCCAAACTCCCTAGCTACCCGGACCTGGGAAGGGCACAAAGCGCAGGCCCAACCAAATCTGCGCCTCAGAGGGCTTCCTGAGCGCCGAGACAGAGTGGCTTAGACCGGGGAGGTGCATGAAGCCTAGGGCAGGCCTCAGACAGTTATCCGGCAGAGCAACGTAGAGCCTGAGTGGTGTGCACCGTCAGCAGGGGCAAGCCCAGCATAGAGTCCATCACCACCCTCCCTGTGTCAAGACGGAAATCAGACACAGAAGAGACCAGCAAACAGAGGAAGTCAAACAGAGGGAACTGCCTTGGTAGCGATCCCACACAGCCCACAATGCCAGAGATAGGGCCAGATATACCTTTACTACTTTTATTTTTAATTTTTATTTATTTATTTTTTAATACTTTATTCTATTTTACAGTACTGTATTGGTTTTGCCATACATCGACATGAATCAGCCACAGGTGTATACAATCTCCCCATGCCGAAGTCCCCTCCCACCTCCCTCCCCACACCATCTCCCCGGTTCATCCCGTACACCAGCCCCAAGCATCCTGTATCCTGTATTGAA
>SJYW01056222.1:224030-242431 GCA_006410735.1 Raphicerus campestris
ATAGCCAAAGCTATGGTTTTTCCAGTAGTCATGTAGGGTTGTGAGAGTTGGACCATAAAGAATGCTGAGCACCAAAGAACTGATGCTTTCAAACTGTGGTGTTGGAGAAGACACTTGAGAGTCCCTTGGACAGAAAGGAGATCAAACCAGACAATCCTAAAGGAAATCAACCCTGAATACTCTTTGGAAGGACTGATGCTGAAGCTGAAGCTCCAATACTTTGGCAACCTGATGCAAATAGCCTACTCACTGGAAAAGACCCTGATGCTGGGAAAGATTAAAGGCAAGAAGAGAAGGGGACGACAGAGGATGAGATGGTTGGATGGCATCACTGACTCAATGAACAGGAGTTTGAGCAAATTTCAGGAGATGCTAAAGGACAGGGAAGTCTGGTGTGCTGCTGTCTATGGGGTCGCAAAGAGTCAGACACAACTGAGTGACGTAACAACAAAGGGAGGAAAATCTTTTAGAAAAGGAATGCATCACTTTCAAATTAATTATCTAGTTTGAACGTCAATAGCCCAATATTATTACCTATAATTGAAAGCCTATGACTTAGCTTGAACATTTTATAACCTTGAAGTATATAAGATTTTTTAAGAAGTTATTAAAAATCTTGAACATTCCTGGACACATTCCTTGAACACTTTTTAGGACAGGCTGTTTCCATTAAATTATTTTCTTGGAACCCACCTAAGTGGACGTTTTAGTTGTGTAAAAAAGTAAAGACAAAAGAGAGATATAGTTATAAAGAGTTAAAACAACTGCACAATAATGAAAAAAAATTGGTCTACAGCATCACCATATGAATTGATACAACTTCCTAAACAATAACAAAGAAATGGACAATGTACATTTCATTGAATCATTGCCAAAGGCATTAAAACCGATTAACATCATCAGTTAATATGAGGAAAATGTATATAACAGGAATAATAGAAGATGAATAAAAGCATAGAATAAAGGACTGGCCTTCCAAAGGAAGTATTAAAGTATCCGAAGAGTTTCTGTTTCCATGAAATAAGAGAGAGGAGGCAGAGGAAAGTGGAGGGAGGTGACAGGGAGGCAGAGACAGCATTCTTACTATTCTCATTTTATAATGAACCGATTTTTTTAAAAAGAGATCCTGGTACAGGCAGACTTGACTCTGCAGTCTCTTCTTAACTTGCTCTAGAGCTAAAGACCCTTGCTGATTTTTATGCAGATGCCTGTCTGCCCCACAGGTAGTTTTCTGGGGGCAGACTCCTGGGTGTGCAAAGAAATTACAAGGGAATCAAGAGAGATTAGAACAGAAGTGGGAAGCTGAATTGGACATTCTCTAAGATTCTTTTTTTTCAATATCATATATTCTATCCTAATTATCAGTTCCTTTTGTCTCATATATTTTTGCCAGACAACTCAGTTACAACTCAGAAGTGAACTTGGATAGTTTTGAAAAATACCTACTTTTCTCCATCCAGTGTGCTAGATTTATTACAGTAGCTCCATCTCATCACTAAAGGATCTTGACATAGGATTATGTAAATACCACTTAACTGAAGTCATAAAATAGAACAGAACTATCCGCTGAGTTCAGGCAACATCATAGTAAACTTTTCCCTACATAATTTTATTTTAAGGCCCTATCCGCACTGGGAACACTACCTTCTTTTATAATTCCAGTCTTACGCAAATATAATTGACATTCATCACTGTATAAGTTTAAGGTATACAGTGGAGTGCTTTGACTTACATATATCATGAAATGTTTATCATAGTAAGTCTAGTGAACAGCTCATATAGACACAAAATTCGAGAAATGGCAAGACTTATTTTCCTTATGATGGGAACTCTTTGGATTCACTCTCTTAACAACTTTCATATATAACACTGTTAATTACATTTATCATGCTGTACATTATATTCCAAGGACTTATCTTTTAGCTGGAAGTACCTTTTGACTTCCTTCATCCAATTCCCCCTCCTCCCACTGTCCATCTCTAGTAACAACCAATCTGTTATCTTTTCTGAGTTTGTTTTTGAAATATAATTGATCTACCATACCGTTAGTTCCTACTACACAACACAATGATTCTGTATTTATGTAGATTTCAAAATAATCACCACAATAAATCTAGTTAACAATATGTCACCATATAAAACTATTATATAGTTATTGATTATATTCCCCTCACTGTATATTTCATTGTTGTGCTGTTCTGTCAGTAAATCATGTCAGACTCTTTTGTGACCCCATGGACTGTAGCCCACCTGGCTCCTCTGTCCATGGACTTCTCTAGGACATTCTAGGACATTCTCTAGAATGAGTTACCATTTCCTTCTCCAGGGGTCTTCCTGACCAAAAGGATCAAACCTAGATCTCCTGCACTGGTAGGCAGATTCTTTACCACTGAGCCACCTGAGAAGCCTGTATATTTCATACTTGTGATTATTTTACAACTGGAAGTTTGTACCTCTTAATCTCACTCACCTATTTCTTTCTTCTATCCATTCCTCTCCCCTCTGGCAACTACCTGTTTCTTTTTTTATATCTAAAACACTGTTTCTATTTGATGTTTGTTCATTTATTTTGCTTTTTTCCCCACACATAAGTGAAACCATATAGTATTTGTCTTTTTCTGCTGATTTTTCACTTAGCCTCGTACCCTCTAGGTCCCTCTATGTTGTCACAAATGGCAAGGTTTCATTCTTTGTAAGAATGTATAAGATTTTTCATTCTTTGTAAGCTGGGTAAGATTCCATGGTATATATAAATATACCAGATCTTCTTAGTCCATTCATCTACTGATAGGCACTTGGGTTGCTTCCATATTTTGACTATTGTAAATAATGCTGCGATGAACATAGGGGTGCATATATCTTTTCTAATTATCGTTTTTGTTTTCTTTGGATAAATACCCAGGAGTAAAACTGCAAGATCATACAGTAGTTCTATTTTTAACTTGTTGAGGAATCTCCAAACTGTTTTTCATGGTGGCTGCACAAATTGATAGTCCCAGCTAAAGTGCATGGAGGTTCCTTTTCCTCCACGTGCTGCTCTCTTTTTCTTTTAAAGCATCATCTCATTTAAGCTAGCAATGCCATTTGTGAAATTTAAATATAAGTAGTGCTGTCACAGATCTGAGTTTTTCCAAAAATGCTGCTTCGTTCCATATGTGCACATTGCAATGTTTGTTTCACAGCAGAGCCCATATTTCATTTTATTCCAGAGCTTTATTTCCACACAACTACATATAATATTTTTCCTATCAAACATAACTGAAGAAAATATCGAATCCAAAATATAGTTTATAGCAAAATGAAAAAGCACAATTAATGGTAGAATTGGTGGCTGTTTTCAAAGTCTGCCTTAGCTAGAAAACTCAAATTCTTTTGGATTACAATGACATATAACAAACATAACTTGAGCTAGCTGTATCAGAAAATATGACAACATATAGCTTTGCTAGAGAAGTGAGCATTCCACACATCTAGTCCTCCAATATGTTTCGTGCTGATTATATCAAGATTACAGAAACACACATCTTACAAAATAAAAAGGTGTGTAACAAGCTTTCAGCATCCACAAGAGATCATTTACAAAACTCATAAGAAATTCTATGGTTCATACTCAAAAATAATTTAGGATAATAGTTTTAATTGTATAATTAACATGAAATATATTTTAATACATGCCAAGATACTGTTCTCCTAGAGTTTTCTACATGAGCTTCACACGCATTTCTGAGATGGATCATGGAAACACTATTAATTCATTTCCTAATAAATGCTTCAAAGCTATAAGCTTAATCAGACTGTAAAAAGAAAACCTACAAAAAGTGTTCTATTTTACCTTTCATTATTTTAAAATATGTCCCAAAATATTTTACATTCAACTCGCCAGATTCAAAGGGGGGAAAAGAGCCACCTTTCCCAAATGTATCAGAAAAAGAGTTGTAAAAAAGCTTAATTGCCACTTTTAAAAATAAGCATTCCTAGAAGAAAGCAAAATAAAATCTATTTTTCAGAGTGTTATTATACCTCCTTTATAAGATCAACGTTTAAATTACTACAATGATGTTCATATCCATGGTGCAGGGTGAGCAGTAGGGGCACACTTTAACCTTTAAGGCAAAATATAAGTTTTTGTAACATTCAATTTTGTAACAATGATCAGCTTAATTTAAATGGATTTCATTGTACAAATAGAGAAAATGGGTATTGAGCATACTAAACTGGAACAATTGTGTTCTGGATTAAATAAACAAGAGGAAACAGCATGGTCATCAGAGAAGACAACACCCACACAGGAAACCCAGCTTCATGTGCTCCAGGGCTTTGCACCTTATTTCCTGAGATTAACTACTGCTATGTCCTCAACACAGAAAAAGAGCCAGGGGAGCATGCTGGACCCTTCTGTGAGATAGATGTGGGGCAGCTTCCAGTTCCTCTATTTGCCTGCTATCTAGCCTTGGGCACATTAATTACCTTTCTTGAGCCTCAATTTCCTATCTATAAAAATGAGCGTAACAGATACTTAATTAAGAGGCTGAAAGGATTAAATAATAGAAGGTGTGTAGCAGCAGAGCAACGCAGAAGGCAACGGCAACCCAGTCCAGTGTTCTTGCCTGGAGAATCCCAGGGATGGAGGAGCCTAGGCGGTGGGCTGCCGTCTACAGGGTCGCACAGTGTCGGACACTACTGAAGCGACTTAGCGGCAGCAGCAAAGAGCCCACAGTACATGCAGCGCAGTATCTCCCCTCCTCCACCCGCCCTGAGCCCGGCTCCTGGCGCTCCCTCACTGTTAAGAGCACCCAGGTAAAGGCATGCCCAGTACACAACATCATTCATATGATTCCCTTACGTCGTCTAGATGTTTGTTAGGTCTGTGATGATATTCCTACTTTTCATCGACAATACTGGTGATTTATGTCTTCTCTCTCTTTTCGTTGGTCAGTCTTACTAGCAGATTATCAATTTTATTAATCCTTCCTGAGAACCAATTTTATTTTTCTGCTCTCTTTGCTTTTTTATTTCCTCTGTGGTCTTTTTTCTATTTTATTGAAATAAAATAGAAATGGTCTTTTCTATTTTCTATTTTTATTTTCTTTATTATATCTTTATTTTCTTTTTTCTACTTACTATAGCTGTATTTTGCTTTTCTTTCCTTAAGTGAAGGTGGAAACTTTGAACTTTGATTTAAGGTTTGTTTCTTGTTGTTCTTTCTAATATATATATATATATATATATATGTATAATATATAATATATAATTTATAGTTATTTATATTCATCTAAGTACTGTTTTAGCTGCTTTGCACAAATTTTGTGTAATATGTTCACTATTATTCGTCAGCTCGATGGACGTGAGTTTGAGCAAGCTCCGGCAGTTGGTGATGGACATGAAGTCTGTTGTGCTACTGTCCATGGGGTCACAAAGTGGGACACAACTGAGCGACTGAACTGATTCTTCGTTTCATAAGCGTATCATTTCTCTTGTTACTTTTTCCTTGACTCATCATTATTTAGACATATTTTTAATTTCCACATGCTTGTTAATTTTCTAGGTTTTCACTGTTATTAATGTCTCATTTAATTTTATCATAGTCAGACAACATTTTGAACAATCTCAAATGCTTAGGCCTTATTAAAAGTTGTTTATGGTGTAACATATGGTCTATCTTGGCAAACATCCTATGTGCACGAACAGAATTTATGTACTGCAGTTTTTAGTTACAGATTTAACAACTGGTGGTGTTCCTTTCAATATGAATTCAAAAGAATTCCCTTTTGTATTGTATTTCTTGCAGTATAGGTCTGATGGCAGTGAATCCTCTATTTTTCATTTACCTGAATTTTTTTTCCACTATTTTGAAGGATAGTTTGACTGAATATAGATTTTTAGGTGGTTAGGTTTCAACTCCAGTTCAGTTCAGTTTCTCAGTCGTGTCCTACTCTTTGGACCCCATGAATCGCAGCACGCCAGGCAACCCTGTCCATCACCAACCCCCAGAGTTCACTCAGACTCACGACCATCGAGTCAGTGATGCCATCCGGCCATCTCATCCTCTGTCGTCCCCTTCTCCTCCTGACCCCAATCCCTCCCAGCATCAGAGTCTTTCCAATGAGTCAGCTCTTCGCATGAGGTGGCCAAAGTACTGGGAGTTTCAGCTTTAGCATCATTCCTTCCAAAGAAATCCCAGGGTTGATCTCCTTCAGAATGGACTGGCTGGATCTCCTTGCAGTTCAAGGGACTCTCAAGAGTCTTCTCCAACACCACAGTTCAAAAGCATCAATTCTTTGGTGCTCAGCNTGAGGTACCGTTTCACACCAGACAGAATGGCTGCGATCCAAAAATCTACAAGCAATAAATGCTCGAGAGGATGTGGAGAAAAGGGAACCCTCTTAAACTGTTGCTAGGAATGCAAACTAGTACAACCACTATGGAAAACAGTGTGGAGATTCCTTAAAGAATTGCAAATCGAACTGCCTTATGACCCAGCAATCCCACTGCTGGACATACACACCGAGGAAACCAGAACTGAAAGAGACACGTGTACCCCAATGTTCATTGCAGTATTGTTTATAATTGCCAGGACATGGAAACAACCTAGATGTCCATCATCAGATGAAAGCTGTGGTACATATACACAATGGAGTATTACTCAGCCCTAAAGATAATACATTTGATTCAGCTCTAATGAGATGGATGAAACTGGAGCCGATTATACAGAGTTAAGTAAGGCAGAAAGGAAAACACCAATACAGTATACTGACACATATATATGGAATTTAGAAGATAGTAATGATGACCCTGTAGATAAGACAACAAAAGAGACACAGAGGTATAGAACGGACTTTTGGCCTCTGAGGGAGAAGGAGAGGGTGGGGTNCACCAATACAGTATACTGACACATATATATGGAATTTAGAAGATAGTAATGATGACCCTGTAGATAAGACAACAAAAGAGACACAGAGGTATAGAACGGACTTTTGGCCTCTGAGGGAGAAGGAGAGGGTGGGGTGATTTGGGAGAATGGCACTGAAACATGTATACTATCATATAAGAAACGAAGCGCCAGTCTACGTTCAATACAGGATACAGGATGTTTGGAGCTGGTGTACGGGATAATCCGGGGAGATGGTGTGGGGTGGCAGGTGGGAGGGGGCTTCAGCATTGGGAGGTCGTGTACACCTGTGGCTGATTCATGTCAATGCATGGCAAAACCAATGCAGTATTGTAAAGTAGAATAAAGTATTAAAATTTTTTTAATGGATTAAAAGTAAATAAATAAATTTTAAAAAGCAGCAAGGGAAAAATCTGCTAATAACATACAAGGGAATCCACCTAAGGTTAACAGATGATCTTTCAACAGAAATTCTGCAGGCCAGAGTGCAGTGGCAGAATATATTTAAAGTAATGAAAGAGAAAAACCTACAACCAAGAAAATTTGGTACCACCAGACGAGATTACAGAGAAGGCAATGTCGCTCCACTCCAATAATTTTGCCTGGAAAATCTCAGGGATAGGGGAGCCTCGTGGGCTGCCATCTATGGGTCGCATAGAGTCAGACACAACTGAAGTGACTTAGCAGCAGCAGCAGCACACCAGCTTTGCAATAAATGCTAAAGGAACTTCTCTAGTCAGGAAATACAAGAGAAGGAAAAGACTTATAAAAACAATTAAAATGGTAATAGGAATATAAATATTGATAATTACATTAAATGTAAATGGATTCAATATTCCAACCAAAAGACACAGAATGGCTCAATGGATACAAAAATAAGATCAGTATATAGGCTATCTGTGAGACCCATTTCAGACCCAGGGACACACACAGATCAAAAATGAGGGGATGGAAAAAGATATTCCATGCAAATGGAAATCAAAAGAAAGTTGGAGTAGCAATACTTTTATCAGACTAAATAGACTTTAAAATAAAGACTGTTAAAATAGACAAAGAAAAGACACTACATAATGATCAAGGGATCAATCCAAGAAGATATAAAAATTCTAAATACTTATGGACCCAACGTAGGAGCACCTCAAAACACAAGGTAAGTTGTATCTGACTCTGCTTAACCCCATAGAAGGCAGCCCACCAGGCTCCCCCATCCCTGGGATTCTCCAGGCAAGAACACTGGAGTGAGTTGCCTTTTCCTTCTCTAATGCAGGAAAGTGAAAAGTGAAAGGGAAGTCACTGAGTCATATCCAACTCTTTGCGACCCCATGGACTGCAGTCTACCACACTCCTCCATCCATGGGATTTTCCAGGCAAGAGTATGGAGTGGGGTGCCATCACCTTCTCTGACCTTAGTACATAAGGCAAAGGTTAATATGCATTAATAACATATATATTAATAACATATATGCACATAAATGTTTATAATAATAATGTATATAATAACACTAATAATAATAAAACAAATCTATAAAAGCGGAAACCAACAGCAACACAATAGTGGAAGAGTTTAACACCCAACTTAGGCCAATGGAAATTTCCTCCAGACAGAAAATTATTAAGGAAACACAAGTTGCAAATAATACAAGACTTAATTGATATTTAAGTAGACTCAATTGATATTTAAGTAGACTTAATTGATATTTGCAGGGTACTTCATATAGAAGTAGCAAAACATGCTTTCTTCTTGAGAGCATGTAAAGCTTTCTTCAGGACAGATTACATCATGGGTCACACACACACAAAAAAAATCCTTGAAGTTTAAGATAATTGAAATCATCTCAGGGATCTTTTCTGGCCACAAAGCTATGAGGTTAGATATCAGTTACGGGGAGGGGGGGAATAAACCTTACTAAACACAAACACATGGAGGCTAAACAGTGTGCTACTAAATAACCAAGAGACCACTGAAGAAATCAAAGAGAAAATTAAAAAAAAAAAAAACCTAGAGACAAATCACAGTGAAAACATGATGAACCAAAATGCATGGGATACAGTAAAAGCAGCTCTAAGAGGAAAGTTAATAGCAATACAATCTTACTTCAAGAGGCAAGAAAAATCTCAAATAAATAACCTAACCTTATAGCTAAAGCCATTAGAGAAAGAAAAACAAAAACTCAGTATGGAGAAGGAACAAAATCCTAAAGATCAGTTCAAAAATAAATGAAAAAGAAATGAAGGAAACAATAGCAAAGATCAATAAAACTAACAGCTGGTTCTTTGAGAAGATCAGCAAAATGTATGAATTGTTACCAGGCTCATCAAGAAAACAAGAGAGAAAACTCATATCAATCAAATTAGCAATAAAAAAAGGAAAATTTACAGCTCTACCACAGAAATGTAAAGGATCATAAGAGACTACTAGAAGCAACTTATATGCCAATAAAATGGACAACTTGGAAGAAATGGACAAATTCTTAGAAAAGTATAACTTTCCAAGACTGAACCAGAAAAAAATAGAACCTCTAAGTAGATCAATCATAAGTACTAAAATTGAAATGGGAATCAAAATCTTCCAACAAGCTAAAGTTCAGGGCCATGTGGCTTCAAAAGTAAATTTTATCAAATATTTAAAAAAGAACTAGGATCTATTGTTCTCAAACTCATCCAAAAATATTTCTGAAGACAGAACACTCTCAAACTTATTCTTCAAGCTCACCATCACCTTGACACCAAAATGAGACAAAGAAATCACACACACATACACACACACACACATACACACAAAATACAGGATAATATTACTGATGAAAATAAATTAAAAAATCCTCAACAAAATTGTAGCAAGCATAGTCAAAAACACATAAAAAGAATCATGCATCATCCTCAAATTGTGTTTATCCCAGGGATGCCATCATTCTTCAAAATCCACAAATCAGTCAACGTGATATACCATGTTAACAAACTGAAGGATAAAAGCCATACTACCATATGAATAAATGCAGAAAAAGCTTTTGACAAAATTCCACACCTATTTATAATAAAAACTCTCTGGAAGTGAACATCGAGGGAACCTACCTCAACATAATAAATGTCATGTATGAGGAACTCACAATCAACACTATTCTCAGTGGTGAAAACCTGAAAGCATTTCCTCTAAGATCAGGAATGAGACAAGGATGTTCACTTTTGCTTCTATTGTTCAATGTAGTGTTGGATGTCCTAGCCATGACAATAAGAGAAGAAAAATAAATAAAATGGATTCAGATTTGAAAAGAAGATGTAAAACTGTCAGTTTGCAGATGTCATGATCCTATACTTAGAAAAGCCTAGATGTGCCACCAGAAAATTTATAGAGGTAATCAATGAATTTAGTAAAGTTGCAAGATACAAGAGTAATGCATAAGAATCTCTTGCATTCCTATACACTAACAATGAAAAATCATAAAGTGGAATTAAGGAAACAATCCTACTTAGCATTGCAAAAAAAATAATAAAATACCTTTGAATAAACTTACCTAAAAAGACGGAAGACCTGTATGCTGATAACTATAAGACACTAATGAAAGAAATAAAGGATGACACAAACAGATGAAGAGATATACTGTGCTTTTGGATTGGAAGAATCAATATTGTGAAATGACTACTACTGAACGCAGTCTACATATTCAATGTAATCTGTATCAGATAACCAAAGACGTTTTTCACAGAACTAGAACAAAATTTTTACAATTTGTGTGGAAACGTGAAAGATCCAAAATAGACAAAGCTATCTTGAGGAAAAAAACAAAACACACACACACACACACAAAAAAAAAACGGAGCTGGAGAAATCAGGTTATCCGACTTAAGACTATACTACAAAGATAGTCATCAAGACATGGTACCAGCACAATACCAGAAACAGAGATTAATGAAACAGGAAAGAAAGCTCACAGACAAACTGACATACCTAATGGGCACCTGATATTTGCCAAAGGAGGCAAAAATGTACAACAGATAAAAGGTAGTCTCTTTAATAAATAGTGCTCAGAAAACTGGACAGCTATTTGTAAAAGAATGATATTAAAACACTTCTTAACTGCAAGTAGGAAAATGAACTAAAATGCATTAAATACCTAAATATAATGCCAAAAAATGAAACTCTTAGAGGAAAACATAGAACAGACTTTGACATACAAATATTTAACATAATCACAGCAAGATCCTCTTTGACCACACACCCCCATCTAGAGTAATGGAAATAAAGATAAAATAAACAAAGGGATCCTAAGTAAATTTAAAAGCTTTTTGCATTGAAAAGTAAGTCATAAACAAAACAAACAAACAAACAAACCAGCCCTCAGAACGGGAGAAAATATTTGCAAATGAAGTAACTGACAAAACATTAATCTTTTAAATGTATTTAAAAACTCATGTAGTTCAATATCAAATAAACAACCCAATAAAAAATGAGTGACTGACCTAAATAGATATTTCTCCAAAGAAGACATACAGATGACCAACAAATACATAAAAGTGTGCTCAACATCACTAATTACTAGAGAAATGCAAATCAAAAGCACAATGAGATACCACCTCACACTGGTTAGAACTGCCATCATTAAAATATCTATAAACAATAAATGCTGGAGAGAGTGTGGAGAGAAGGGAACGTCCTACACTGTTGGTGGTAATATAAATTAGTTTAAAAAACTAAAAATAGAGCTACCATATGATCTAGCAATCTCATTCCTGGGCATATATCCAGAGAAAACTATAATTTGAGAAGATGCATGCACCCAACCTAAATGTTCATCAACAGAGGAAGAGACGAAGAAGATGTAGTACATATATACAGTGCAACATTGCTCAAGCATAAAAAGAATAAAATAATGCCACTTGCNAAAAAAAAAACGGAGCTGGAGAAATCAGGTTATCCGACTTAAGACTATACTACAAAGATAGTCATCAAGACATGGTACCAGCACAATACCAGAAACAGAGATTAATGAAACAGGAAAGAAAGCTCACAGACAAACTGACATACCTAATGGGCACCTGATATTTGCCAAAGGAGGCAAAAATGTACAACAGATAAAAGGTAGTCTCTTTAATAAATAGTGCTCAGAAAACTGGACAGCTATTTGTAAAAGAATGATATTAAAACACTTCTTAACTGCAAGTAGGAAAATGAACTAAAATGCATTAAATACCTAAATATAATGCCAAAAAATGAAACTCTTAGAGGAAAACATAGAACAGACTTTGACATACAAATATTTAACATAATCACAGCAAGATCCTCTTTGACCACACACCCCCATCTAGAGTAATGGAAATAAAGATAAAATAAACAAAGGGATCCTAAGTAAATTTAAAAGCTTTTTGCATTGAAAAGTAAGTCATAAACAAAACAAACAAACAAACAAACCAGCCCTCAGAACGGGAGAAAATATTTGCAAATGAAGTAACTGACAAAACATTAATCTTTTAAATGTATTTAAAAACTCATGTAGTTCAATATCAAATAAACAACCCAATAAAAAATGAGTGACTGACCTAAATAGATATTTCTCCAAAGAAGACATACAGATGACCAACAAATACATAAAAGTGTGCTCAACATCACTAATTACTAGAGAAATGCAAATCAAAAGCACAATGAGATACCACCTCACACTGGTTAGAACTGCCATCATTAAAATATCTATAAACAATAAATGCTGGAGAGAGTGTGGAGAGAAGGGAACGTCCTACACTGTTGGTGGTAATATAAATTAGTTTAAAAAACTAAAAATAGAGCTACCATATGATCTAGCAATCTCATTCCTGGGCATATATCCAGAGAAAACTATAATTTGAGAAGATGCATGCACCCAACCTAAATGTTCATCAACAGAGGAAGAGACGAAGAAGATGTAGTACATATATACAGTGCAACATTGCTCAAGCATAAAAAGAATAAAATAATGCCACTTGCAGCAACATGAATGGACTTGGAGATTGTGGTATTGAATGAAAGACAGAAAGACGAAAGTCATATGATATTGTTTATATGTGGAATCTTAAGGGTACAAATGAACTTATTTACAAAATGGAAATAGAGTACCAAATTTAGAAAACAAATGTATGGTTATCAGGGGGCAACTGGGGGAGGGATAACTTGGGATATTGGCATTGACATATACACACTACTATATATAAAATAGATAACTAATAAGAACCTATTTAATAGCACAGGGAATTTTTAAATACTTTGTAATGACCTAAATGGGAATATAATCTAAACAAGAGTGGATATATGTGTATATATAACTAGCTCACTTTGCTGTATAGTAGAAACTGACAAAACATTGTAAATCAACTATATTCCAATAAAAAAAATAATTTAAAAAGAACACATATTGTCTAACCTAAGCAAATCTCAAGGATTTCACATGTAGTCAAAGAAAATATTATTAATAAGATGTCTCACATATGTTTTTAAATCCATGTGTACTTACTGTATAGTTACAGGACATTTCATTTTGAATAAATATCAACTTATATTTGGAAATACTTGATAAGAGTTTATATTTCATAAAAGTTATAATAGGGAAAGTAGATTATTACTCCTAGATTATAAACATAGTTAGAAATTTTCCCAATAACTGAATTGAATGTAAGGTTTTACTTGAATCTCCCCGGGACCCATCAATTGTATGTGTTTGGTCAATATGTGTCAAGTTCAATGTGAGGTTCACAGGCGACTCCCAGGACTCTACTGACATCAGAGGAGGATCAGTGGCACAATCTGCAAGTCCTCCAGATTCAGTGTTTTCTGGAAGCAGGTATAGCTGGCTGGCTTGTGGGCTTGGCAGTTGATTCAGTGACAGGACCAAAACTATTTTAGAACAGGACAACTCAAGGTGACACAGACAGTGAAGTCTTATGGGATTGCACACTTTGTTAGAACGTTTTATTCCATCTTTAGATGATATTAGATGATATCATTTAGATGATATTGCAGAAAACACACCTTGACCACATAATAATGGTCCTGATAGCTATAAAATCACATCTAACATCTTTATACAAAGGAAATAGTCCAGTGCTTGATCATTTGTTCATGTTGAAGCTTTAAAGCACTGACGTTTTCCCAAGGCCTTGTGCTAAGGAATGGGGGCCCAAGGCTGAGCTGTTTTTGCTTCTGCTCCAGAGGCAGAATCAATAAATAGACAATCATGGTAGAATGTGCTAGAAGGTTTGATGGAGGGAATCACACATGTGAGGCTTCCAGCTACAGCTGTGTAGGGAGGAAAATATGGGGAAATTTTCTTGAAGAAAGTAACCTCTGATGAAACTGTTGATGAAACAGAAGCTCTGAAGTCTCATGTTGTCAGGTCAAAGAGTTGAGGGGAGGCGGGTCCTGGGAATCATGAACTCCATTTCCCACCTCCTGCAAATGGCAGTCATGCATCAGCTGTTTGAACTGGGTACTTTTTGATTCACAAAATCAAAAACATAGAGAGCTTGTGGCAGGGAAGTGCTGAATCTGGAGTTGTAAGGAAACTGAAAACCATTAAGTGGCCAGAGCCAGGGAGAGTTAACAAATGGAGAGAGGTCTAGAGACAGGTAGTGACAGACCTTGCTTTCCATTTTCCAAAACTGGGGGAAATGTTAGTAGTGGCTCGATTGAGAGCCCTGCTGAGGGTTTGGCATCTCAGGTTTCCTGCCTATCTAGCAGCCTCCGCTGTCCTCTATCTTTCAAGACAGGATTCTGACCTTCAGATGAACAATGAATGGTTTTATAATTTAAAGAAATTAAATTACTCCACAAATAATTTATTACAAATTCTGTGCCCATGAACTGTATTAATAGTGATTAAGAAACCAGTGCTCTCAGATTCAATTAGCAAAACTGCAAGTATTCACAGAGGCTTATACTGGAAAACTGGGGAAAACATGCAGGTGTGCAAATGCGACCTACCTGCTGCAGAAGAGCTTGAAAAATGCCTCCCCTTCAGCAAGTGCTTTCCTTATATTGCCACTTTCTTTTTGGGTGACAAATGCAGGTGATGATGAGGGCAGTGGAAATTTAGGCTTGGACTCAGACTCTTAAGTCAGGATTCCCATACTTGCCTGTTGAATTACTGATTGTGAATTTATAGATTACTCAGCCCCACTTCTGGTGATTCATGTTCAAGGAGTTTAGATATGGGGCTTAGAAATCTATAGCTTAAAAAGTAACTCATATGACTCTTGTCATAAGACAAGTTTGGGGAATGTGCTCCAAGTAGAAACTGGAGCTGATCATGGCTGTGAAATGCCATCTGTGGGGATGGATAATAATGGGACATGGGGATGCCATTTACTACTCCTTTCTGGTTTGTTTTTGCCAGAGATGATGTAGAAGACTATCTCTCTCTGTGGATTCTGAATGAGTAGTAGTTTAATCCAGTAAACATGAAAACAAGAAGAAGGCATCATGACTTGCTAATTAGTTCTCTCTCTTTTATACAAATAAGAGAAAACAAATGGCTTTGGGAATGTAATCACAGAAACCCAACCTGGATTTCTGGAACATTTTTGATATTCTTTCAAATAAAACCTTCTTTGACAAGAAAAGAGTTTGTGACTTAAATGTCTTCCTGGATCATAGAATTTTTTGGACAAAAAAAGACTTTGGAGAGAATGGAGTTTAATACCTTCACAGTGTGGATGAAAGTCTGCTAACTCAGAGAGATGAGGCACCTGCTCAAGATGACTCAAGTGATGAAATGAGCTATCTAAAGACAGGAGAAGTGACACCATATTTCCTGAATCTTGGCTTCTGGCTTCCAGTGCCTTCTTCTGGCATAACTATAGCCTCTAAAACACTCTCATTGTATGGCTACAATATGCTAGAGAGCAGGGAATGAAGGAAGAGCTGCAATTTGTTTCAATAAATATTAAATAAGAACCTAATATATTAGAGGAATTTGGTGGCATGGTAGATATGTTGTTGTTGTTTAGTCAGTAGATCATCTCCTAATCTTTGTGACCCCACGAACTGCAGCACAACAGGCTCCCCTGTCCTTCAAAATCCCCTAGAGTTTGCTCAAATTCATGTCCACTGAGTTGGTGATGCTATCTAACCATCTAATTCTCTGCCACCCCCTCCTACTTTTGCCTTCAATTTTTCCCAGCATCAGGGTCTTTATCTGTTCACATCAGGTGGCCAAATGATGGGAGCTTCAGCTTTAGCATCAGTCCTTCCAATGAATGTGAAAGTACAAGTCTCCAGTTGTGTCTGACTCTTTGTCACCCCATAGATTATGCAGTCCATTAAATTCACCAGGCCAGAATACTGGAGTTGGTAGCCATTTCCTTCTCCAGGGGATCTTCCCAACCCAGGGATCAAACCCAGGTCTCCTACATTGGAGGCAAATTCTTCACCAAATGAACCACCAGAGAACCCCTTCCAATTCAGTGTTGATTTCCTTCAGAATTGATTGGTTTGATCTCCTTACAGTCCAAGGGACTCTCAAGAGTCATCCCCAGCACAATTTGAAAGCATAAATTCTTCAGCGCTCAGCCTTCTTTATGGTCCAACTCTCACATCTGTACATGACTACTGAAAAAACCATAGCTTTGACTATATAGAACTTTGTCATCAAAATGATGTCTCTCCTCTTTAATGTGCTTTCTAGGCATGGCAGATATACAGATGTATAAAATAAGACTGCTGTCCTTTAGATCACAAAGGCATGTAAATGAATAACTGAAATATAGTGGGGCAGACGCTAAGCAAAAATGTATGTAGAACAGTGGTAACTTCAGAGAGGAAGAAAATAACTTCTTGAGAAATCAGAAAATGTCAGAGGGCTTTGAATCAGAAGTTAAAGTTTGTCATCCTGATGGAAGAAATAGCACATCTGGCAGAAAGCAAATGTTCAAGAGGCTGAAGGAGAGAAAACTCTAGAGTAGATGTCATAAACATTTTCTGTGAAGAGCAAGGAAATAAAAATTTTAGACTTTGTGGGTCACAGATTTTCTGTTGCAACTGCTCTAAACTGTCAGTCACAGAAAATGTGCAAGCAAATGGGCACATCCCTGCTTTAGGCTGTGCTTAGTTACTCAGTTTTGTCTGACCCTTTGTGATTCATTTCAGGTAAAAATACTGGAGTGGGTTGTCATTTCTTTCTCCAAGGGATATTCCCAACAAATGGATTGAATCTGCATCCCCTGTGTCTCCCGCTTTACAGGCAGGTTCTTTACCTGCTGCATCATCAGGGAAGCCCATAAAATTAGGCAATTAGCCAGATTTGGCCAGTGGGATGTAGTTTGCATGCCACGCTAAAGTGTATAAGTAGTTAACAATGAAAAGTATGACAAAAGAGGAACCTATTTAGCTTCAGTTCAGTTTGAACCAAGTTACTGAACCAGTTACTCAGTCATGGCTGACTCTTTGCGACCCCATGGACTGCAGTACATCAGGTTTCCCTGTCCATCACCAACAACCAGAGCTTGCTCAAATTCATGCCCATGAGTCGATGATGCCATCCAACCATCGCACCCTCTGTCATTCTCTCTTCTCCTGCCTTCAATCTTACCCAGCATCAGGGTCTTCTCCAATGAGTCAGTTCTTCACATCAAGTTGCCAAGGGATTGTGGCTATAGCTTCAGCATCAACCCGTCCAATGAATATTCAGGACTGATTTCCTTTAGGGTTAATTGGTTTGGTCTCCTGGCAGTCCAAGGGATTCTTAGGAGTCTTCTCCAACACCACGGTTCAAAAACATCATTTTTTTGGTGCTCACCTTTCTTTATTGTCCAACTCTCACATCCATACATGAATACTGGAAAAGCCATAGCTTTGACTAGATGGACCTTTGCTGGCAAAGTAAAGTCTCTGCTTTTTAATACGTTGTCTTGGCTGGTCATAGCTTTTCTTCAAAGGAGCAAGTGTCTTTTAATTTCATGGCTGCATTCAATATCTGCAGTGATTTTGGAGCCCAAGAAAATAAAGTCTGTCACTGTTTCCATTGTCTCCCCACCTATTTGCCATGGAGTGATGGGACCATTTGCCATGATCTTAGCTTTTTGAATATTGAGTTTTAAACCCGTGGGTTTTTTTTTTTTTTTCACTCCCATCTTTCATTTTCATCACGAGGCTCTTTAGCTCATCTTCAGCTTGTGTCATAAGGGTGGTGTTGTAAGACCTCGCGGCCTTTTCTCAGGATCTGTTGNAGAAGAGGAAGAAGAAGGGAAAGAAGAAGAAGAAGAAGAAAAAGAGGAAGAATAAGTGAGAAAAAAAGGTGAGAAGAAGTAGAAGGTGAGAAGAAGAAGAAGAAGAAGGTGAGAATATGAAGAAGAACAACAAGAAGATGAGAATAAGAAGAAGAAGAAGAAGAAGAAGAAGAATGTGAGAAGAAGAAAAGAACAAGTAGAAGGTGTGAAGAAGATGAAGAAGAAGAAGAAGAAAAAGAAAAAGAAGAAGAAGAAGGTGAGAAGAAGAAGAAAATAAGAAGAAGCAGAAGAAGAAGAAAAAGAAGAAGAAAAAGAAGATGAGAAG
>SJYW01056222.1:254292-264298 GCA_006410735.1 Raphicerus campestris
TGGGGAGATCATGTACACCTGTGGATGATTCATGTCAATGTATGGCAAAACCAAAACAGTACTGTAAAATAGAATAAAGTATTAAAAGGAAAAAAAATAAAATATTAAAAAAAAAGACTCATTTCTCACCTGGGGAGACTGCACTTGCTAAGCACCTGATCACCTGAGCTGCTCTGATCTGAGAATGGCACAAAACGCAGGCCCAAGTGAGCCTGCACCTTTGTGGAGTACCCAATAACCTGAACCTAAACCTGAGCAGTTTAGACCTAGGAAGTGCTGGCAACACAGGGCTCACCTAGGACAGTTCCCCTGGCAGAGCAACCTAGAGCCTGAGAAGTGTAGACTGGGAAAGCATATGCGCTGTGAGCAGGGGCAAACCCAGTGTGGCTGAGACACTGAGAGCACTCCCCACACATGCCAGTGGTATTTGTTTGCAGTGTTCCTTCCTCCCCACAGGACGACTGAACGAGTGAGCCAAAATAAGTGACCACCTTCTTGCCCTTGTGTCAGAGTGGAAATTAGACACTGAAGAGACCAGCAAACAGAAGAAGCTAAAATAGAGGGAACCACTTTGGAAGTGACAGGTACAGCAGATTAAAACTCTAGTTAGTACCAACTACATTGGAAGGGGCCTATATCTCTTGAGACGTAAGCCAGATCAAGGAACTATCCAAAACTGACCTGAACCCACACTGCCTGCAACAGTTTCAGAGAAATTCCTAAAAATATTGCTACTATTATCATTTTTCAAGTTTAATTTGTTTTATTTTTTAAGTCCTCTATTACTACTTTAATTTTCAGTTTTATAACCTATTATTTCCTTGAAAAAAAAATAAACTACTTTAAAAACAAACTTCATATATATATATAATTTTTGTGACTTTTTTTTAATATTGTATTTTGGGGAGTCTAAACTGTACTCTAGCTTTTTAATCTTTGCTTTTTGGTATTTGTTATCAAGTTTGTATGTTTAAGAACCCAATCTTTAGTACCAATTTTTACTTGGGAGTGTGATTACTAGCTTGATTGCTATCTCCCCCTTTTGACTTTCTGTTTTCTCCGCCAGGTTGCCTCTACCTCCTCCCTCCCGCTTCTCTTCTCTACCCAACTCTGTGAATCTCTTGTGTGTTCTGGGCTAAGTAGAACATTTAGGGAACTGAATACTGGCTGGATCTGTCTCTCTCATTTTGATTCCACCTTTTCTCCTTCTGGTCACCTCTATCCCTTTCCTCCCTCTTCTCTTCTCCATGTAACTCTGTTAACCTCTCTGTGTGTCCCTCACTGTGGAGAAGCTTTACATCATTAACCTAGATATTTTATCATTGGTACTGGGTAGGTAGAGAAGTCTTGAGGCTACTATAAGAATAAAACTGAAAACCAGAGGCAGGAGGCTTAAGTCCAAAACCTGAGAATACCAGAGAATTCTTGACTCCAGGGAACATTAATCGATAAGAGCTCATCCAAAAGCCTTCATACCTACACTGAAACCAAGCACTACCCAAGAGCCAATAAGTTCCAACCAAGACATACCACACAAATTTTCCAGAAAATGCAGGAACATAGACCTAAGTGTCAATATACAGGCTGCCCAAAGTCATACCAAACCTACAGACATCTGAAAACTCACTACTGGATACTTCATTGCACTCCAGAGAAAAGAAATACAGCTCTACCCACCAGAACACTGACACAAGCTTCCCTAACCAGGAAACTTTGACAAGCCACCTATCCAACCCTACCCACAGCAAGGAACTTCCTCAATAAAAAGGAACCACAAACTGCCAGAATATAGAAAGGCCACCCCAAACACAGCAATCTAAACAAGATGAAAAGGCAGAGAAATACTCAGCAGGTAAANCCTGCAACAGTTTCAGAGAAATTCCTAAAAATATTGCTACTATTATCATTTTTCAAGTTTAATTTGTTTTATTTTTTAAGTCCTCTATTACTACTTTAATTTTCAGTTTTATAACCTATTATTTCCTTGCAAAAAAAATAAACTACTTTAAAAACAAACTTCATATATATATATAATTTTTGTGACTTTTTTTTAATATTGTATTTTGGGGAGTCTAAACTGTACTCTAGCTTTTTAATCTTTGCTTTTTGGTATTTGTTATCAAGTTTGTATGTTTAAGAACCCAATCTTTAGTACCAATTTTTACTTGGGAGTGTGATTACTAGCTTGATTGCTATCTCCCCCTTTTGACTTTCTGTTTTCTCCGCCAGGTTGCCTCTACCTCCTCCCTCCCGCTTCTCTTCTCTACCCAACTCTGTGAATCTCTTGTGTGTTCTGGGCTAAGTAGAACATTTAGGGAACTGAATACTGGCTGGATCTGTCTCTCTCATTTTGATTCCACCTTTTCTCCTTCTGGTCACCTCTATCCCTTTCCTCCCTCTTCTCTTCTCCATGTAACTCTGTTAACCTCTCTGTGTGTCCCTCACTGTGGAGAAGCTTTACATCATTAACCTAGATATTTTATCATTGGTACTGGGTAGGTAGAGAAGTCTTGAGGCTACTATAAGAATAAAACTGAAAACCAGAGGCAGGAGGCTTAAGTCCAAAACCTGAGAATACCAGAGAATTCTTGACTCCAGGGAACATTAATCGATAAGAGCTCATCCAAAAGCCTTCATACCTACACTGAAACCAAGCACTACCCAAGAGCCAATAAGTTCCAACCAAGACATACCACACAAATTTTCCAGAAAATGCAGGAACATAGACCTAAGTGTCAATATACAGGCTGCCCAAAGTCATACCAAACCTACAGACATCTGAAAACTCACTACTGGATACTTCATTGCACTCCAGAGAAAAGAAATACAGCTCTACCCACCAGAACACTGACACAAGCTTCCCTAACCAGGAAACTTTGACAAGCCACCTATCCAACCCTACCCACAGCAAGGAACTTCCTCAATAAAAAGGAACCACAAACTGCCAGAATATAGAAAGGCCACCCCAAACACAGCAATCTAAACAAGATGAAAAGGCAGAGAAATACTCAGCAGGTAAAGGAACATGATAAATGCCCACCAAACCAAGAAAAAAGGGAAGAGATAGGTAGTCTACCTGAAAAAGTATTCAGAATAATGATAGAAACAATGGTCAAAAATCTTGAAAACAAAATGGAGTTACAGATATATAGCCTGGAGACAAGGATTGAGAAGATGCAAGAAATGTTTAACAAGGACCTAGAATTAAAAAAAAAAAAGTCAATCAATAATGAATGATACAATAAATGAGATAAAAACACTCTGGAGAGAACCAACAGTAGAATAATGGAGGCAGAAGATAGTATAAGTGAAGTAAGGGGTGAAGTGAAGTCGCTCAGTCGTGTCCGACTCTTTGCGACCCCATGGACAGTAGCCTTCCAGGCTCCTCTATCCATGGGATTTTCCAGGCAATAGTACTGGAGTGGATTGCCATTTCCTTTTCCAGGAGATCTTCACAACCCAAGGATTGAACCCAGGTCTCCCTCACTGTAGACAGACGCTTTACCATCTGAGCCACCAGGGAAGTAGAACAGTAGAAATAAATAAAGCAGAGAGGAAAAAAGAAAAAAAAGAATTAAAAGAAATAAGGACAACCTCAGAGACCTCTGGGACAATGTTAAACGCCCCAACATTGGAATCATAGGAGTCCCAGAAGAAGTAGACAAAAAGAAAGGCCATGAGGAAATACTTGAAGAGATAATAGTTGCAAACGTTCCTAAAATGGGGAAGGAAATAGTCACCCAAGTCCAAGAAACCCAGAATCCCAAACAGGATAAACCCAAGGTGAAACACTCCAAGACACATATTAATCAAATTAACAAAGATCAAGCACACACACACACAAAAATATTAAAAGCAGCAAGGGAAAAACAACACACAAGAGGATTCCCATAAGGATAACACCTGATCTTTCAATAGAAACTCTTCAGGCCAGAAGGAAATGGCAGGACATACTTAAAGTGATGAAAGAGAAAAGCCTACAGCCCAGATTACTGTAACCAACAAGGATTTCATTTAAATATGGAGGAAAATCAAAAGCTTTACAGACAAGCAAAAGCTGAGAGAATTCAGCACCACCAAACCAGCTCTTCAACAATTGCTAAAGGATTTTCTTTAGACAGGAAACACAGAAATGGTGTATAAACTCGAAGCCAAAACAACAAAGTAAATGGCAATAGAATCATAAATGGGTTGAATGCCCGAACCAAAAGACAAAGATTGGCTGAATGAGACATAAATCTAGCCTTGGTAAATTAAAAAAAAAAAAAATCATTCCAAGCATCTTTTCTGACCACAATACAATAAGATTAGATGTCAATTACAGGAGAAAACCTATTAAAATTTCCAACATATGGAGACTAAAAAAAATACTTCTGAAAAACCAACAAATCACAGGAGAAATCAGAAAAGAAATCAAAATATGCATAGAAATCAATGAAAATGAAAACACAACAACCCAAAACCTATGGGACACTTTAAAAGCAGTGCTAAGGGGAAGGTTCATAGCAATACAGGCTTGTCTCCAGAAACAAAACAAAAATAGTCAAATAAATAACCTAACTCTACACCTAAAGCAACTAGAAAAGGAAGCAAATAAGCACACCAAGGTTCGTAGAAGGAAATAAATCTTTAAAACTATGGCAGAAATAAATGCAAAGGAAACAAAAAAGAGCATAGCAAAAATCCACACAGCTAAGAGCTGGTTCTTTGAGAAGATAAATAAAATTGACAAACCATTAGCCAGACTCACAAGAAACAAAGGGAGAAGAATCAAATAAACAACATTAGAAATGAAAATGGAGAAATCACAACAGACAACACACAAATACATAGGATGATGAGAGACTACTNAAAAAAAAAAAAGTCAATCAATAATGAATGATACAATAAATGAGATAAAAACACTCTGGAGAGAACCAACAGTAGAATAATGGAGGCAGAAGATAGTATAAGTGAAGTAAGGGGTGAAGTGAAGTCGCTCAGTCGTGTCCGACTCTTTGCGACCCCATGGACAGTAGCCTTCCAGGCTCCTCTATCCATGGGATTTTCCAGGCAATAGTACTGGAGTGGATTGCCATTTCCTTTTCCAGGAGATCTTCACAACCCAAGGATTGAACCCAGGTCTCCCTCACTGTAGACAGACGCTTTACCATCTGAGCCACCAGGGAAGTAGAACAGTAGAAATAAATAAAGCAGAGAGGAAAAAAGAAAAAAAAGAATTAAAAGAAATAAGGACAACCTCAGAGACCTCTGGGACAATGTTAAACGCCCCAACATTGGAATCATAGGAGTCCCAGAAGAAGTAGACAAAAAGAAAGGCCATGAGGAAATACTTGAAGAGATAATAGTTGCAAACGTTCCTAAAATGGGGAAGGAAATAGTCACCCAAGTCCAAGAAACCCAGAATCCCAAACAGGATAAACCCAAGGTGAAACACTCCAAGACACATATTAATCAAATTAACAAAGATCAAGCACACACACACACAAAAATATTAAAAGCAGCAAGGGAAAAACAACACACAAGAGGATTCCCATAAGGATAACACCTGATCTTTCAATAGAAACTCTTCAGGCCAGAAGGAAATGGCAGGACATACTTAAAGTGATGAAAGAGAAAAGCCTACAGCCCAGATTACTGTAACCAACAAGGATTTCATTTAAATATGGAGGAAAATCAAAAGCTTTACAGACAAGCAAAAGCTGAGAGAATTCAGCACCACCAAACCAGCTCTTCAACAATTGCTAAAGGATTTTCTTTAGACAGGAAACACAGAAATGGTGTATAAACTCGAAGCCAAAACAACAAAGTAAATGGCAATAGAATCATAAATGGGTTGAATGCCCGAACCAAAAGACAAAGATTGGCTGAATGAGACATAAATCTAGCCTTGGTAATTTAAAAAAAAAAAAAATCATTCCAAGCATCTTTTCTGACCACAATACAATAAGATTAGATGTCAATTACAGGAGAAAACCTATTAAAATTTCCAACATATGGAGACTAAAAAAAATACTTCTGAAAAACCAACAAATCACAGGAGAAATCAGAAAAGAAATCAAAATATGCATAGAAATCAATGAAAATGAAAACACAACAACCCAAAACCTATGGGACACTTTAAAAGCAGTGCTAAGGGGAAGGTTCATAGCAATACAGGCTTGTCTCCAGAAACAAAACAAAAATAGTCAAATAAATAACCTAACTCTACACCTAAAGCAACTAGAAAAGGAAGCAAATAAGCACACCAAGGTTCGTAGAAGGAAATAAATCTTTAAAACTATGGCAGAAATAAATGCAAAGGAAACAAAAAAGAGCATAGCAAAAATCCACACAGCTAAGAGCTGGTTCTTTGAGAAGATAAATAAAATTGACAAACCATTAGCCAGACTCACAAGAAACAAAGGGAGAAGAATCAAATAAACAACATTAGAAATGAAAATGGAGAAATCACAACAGACAACACACAAATACATAGGATGATGAGAGACTACTCTCAGCAACTATTTGCCAATAAAATGGACAACTTGGAAGAAATGGACAAATTCTTAGAAAGGTATGTCTTTCCAAAATTGAACCAGAAATAAATAGAAAATGTTCAGAGACCCATCAGAAGCATGGAAATTGAAACTATAATCAGAAGTCTTCCAGCAAACAAAAGCCCAGGACAAGACGGCTTCACAGCTAAATTCTACCAAAAATTTAGAGAAGAGCTAACACCTATCCTACTCAAACTCTCCCAGAAAATTGCAGAGGAAGGTAAACTTCCAAACTCATTCTATGAGGCCACCATCACCCTAATACCAACACCTGACAAAGACACCACAAAAAGAAAAAAAAAGAAAAGAAAAGAAAAGAAAGAAACAAACTACAGCCCAGTATTACTGATGAATATAGATGCAAAAATCCTTAACAAAATTCTAGCAAACAAAATCTCACAACATATTAAAAAGATTATTCACCATGACCAAGTGGGCTTTATCACAGGGATGCAAGGATTCTTCAACATTCACAAATCAATCAATGTAATACACCACATTAACAAATTGAAAGATAAAAACCATATGATTATCTCAATAGATGCAGAGGAAGCCTTTGATAAAATTCAACATCCATTTTTGATAATAATCCTCCAGAAAGCAGGAATAGAAAAAATATACCTCAACATAATGAAAGCTATATATGACAAATCCGCAGCAAACATTATCTTCAATGGTGAAAAACTGAAAGCATTTCCCCCAAAGTCAGGAACAAGACACGGGTGGCAAATCTCACCACTATTATTCAAAATAGTTTTGGATGTTTTGACTACAGCCATCAGAGCAGAAAAAGAAATAAAGGGAGTTCATATTGGAAAAGAAGTAAAATTCTCTATTTGCAGATGACATGATCCTCTACATAGAAATCCCCTAGAGATACTACCAGAAAATTACTAGAGCTAATCAGTGAATATAGTAGAGTTGCAGGATATAAAATAAACTCACATAAATCCCTTGCATTCCTATACACTAACAATAAGAAAAGAAAAAGAGAAATTAAGGAAACATTTCCATTCACCATTACAATGAAAAGAATAAAATACTTAGGAATATATCTACCTAAAGAAACAAAAGACCTATATATAGAAAACTGTAAAATACCAATGAAAGAATCAAAGAGGACACAAATAGATGGAGAAATATACCATGTTCATGGAATGGAAGAGTTAATATAGTGAAAATGAGTGTACTACCCAAAGCAATCCGTAGATTTGATGCAATCCTTATTGAACTAGCAACAGTATTTTTCACAGAACTAGAACAAATAATTTCACAATTTTTATGGAAATACAAAAAACTCGAATAGCCAAAGCAATCTTGAGAAAGAAGTGGTGGGAACTGTAGGAATCAAGCTGCCTGAGGGAATCAAGCTGCCTGTAGGAATCAAGCTGCCTGACTTCAGGCTATTATACAAAGCTACAGTCATCAAGACAGTATGGTACTGGCACAAAGACAGAAATATAGATCAATGGAACAAAACAGAAAGCCCAGATATAAATCCACACACCTATGGACAACTTGTCTTTGACAAAGGAGGCAAGAATATATGATGGAAAAAAGACAATCTCTTTAATAAGTGGTGCTGGGAAAACTGGTCAACCACTTATAAAAGAATGAAAACTAGAACACTTTCTAATACCATACACAAAAATAAACTCAAAATGGATTAAAGTTCTAAATGTAAGACCAGAAACTATAAAACTTCTAGAGGAAACCATTGGCAAAACACTCTCTGACTTAAATCACAGCAGGATCCTCTATGACCCACCTCCCAGAGTACTGGAAATAAAAGCAAAAATAAACAATTGAGACCTAACTAAAGTTAAAAGTTTTTACACAACAAGGAAACTATAAGCAAGGTGAAAAGACAGCCTTTGGAATGGGAGAAAATAATAGCAAATGAAGCAACTGACAAAGAATTAGTCTCAAAAATACACAAGTAACTTCTGCAGCTCAATTCTAGAAAAATAAATGACCCAATCAAAAAATGGGCCAACGAATTAAACAGACATTTCTCCAAAGAAGACATGCAAATGGCTAACAAAAACATGAAAAGATGCACAACATCACTCATTATCAAAGAAATACAAACCAAAACCACAATGAGGTACCATTTCATGCCAGTCAGAATGGCTGCTATCCAAAAATCTACAAGCAATAAATGCTGGAGAGGGTGTGGAGAAAAAGGAACCCTCTTACACTGTTGGTGGGAATGCAAACTAGTACAGCCACTATAGAGAACAGTGTGGAGATTCCTGAAAAAACTGGAATAAAAATGCCATAGGACCCAGCCATCTTATTGCTGGGCATACACATTGAGGAAACCAGAACTGAAAGAAACATATGTACCCCAATGTTCATCACAGCACTGTATAATAGCCAGGACATGGAAGCAGCCTAGATGTCCATCAGCAGATGAATGGATGAGAAAACTGTTGTACATATGCACAATGGAATATTACTCAGCCATTTAAAGGAATATACATTTGAAGCAATTGCAATGATGTGGATGAAATTGGAGACCATTATACTGAGTGAAGTAAACCAGAAAGAAAAGTGGCATTTCAGGATACTAACACACACACACACACAAACACACACACACGCACACACGCACACACACACACACACACACACACACACACATATATATATATATACATATACATATAATTCCATATATATATATATATATATATGGAATTTAGAAGGATGGTAATGTTAACCCTATATGCGAGACAGCAAAAGAAACACAGATGTATAGAACAGTCTTTTGGACTCTGTGTGAGAGGATGAAGGGGGGATGATTTGAGAGAATAGCACTGAAACATGTATATTGTCATATGTGAAACAGATTGCCAGTCCAGGTCCTATGCATGAGACAGGGTGCTCGGGGCTGGTGCACTGGGATGACCCTGAGGGATGGGATGTGGAGGGAAGTGGGAGAGGGGTCCAAGATGGGGAGAACATGTGTACCCATGGCTGATTCGTGTCAATGTATGGCAAAACACTACAATATTGTAAAGTAATTAGCCTCCAATTAAAATAAATTAAAAAAATTCAAATCATGGGCCATTGAAATGTACTTCTTTTTTTGTTTGTTTTTTTTTTCCTTTTAATACTTTATTCTATTTTACAGTACTGTATTGGTTTTGCCATACATTGACATGAATCATCCACAGGTGTACACGATCTCCCCATGCCGAACCCCCCTCCCAGCTCCCTCCCCACCCACCTCCCTGGATCATTCCGTACACCAGCCCCAAGCATCCTGTATCCTGCACTGAACATAGATTTGTGCTTCATTTCTTATATGATAGTATACATGTTTTTGTGTCATTCTCCCAATCATCCCACCCTCTCCCTCTCACTCAGATGTCAAAAGTCCATTCTATACTTTTGTGTCTCCTTTATTGTCTTTTTCTTCTTCTCACCTTCGTCTTGTTCTTCCTTTTCTTTTTCTTGTT
>SJYW01056222.1:265368-298349 GCA_006410735.1 Raphicerus campestris
TTTTAATACTTTATTCTATTTTATAGTACTGTGTTGGTTTTGCCATACATTGACATGAATCATCCACAGGTGTACACGATCTCCCCATGCCAAAGCCTCCTCCCAGCTCCCTCCCCACCCCACCTCCCCAGATCATCCTGTACACCAGCCCCAAGCATCCTGTATTCTGCATTGAACATAGACTGGCGCTTCATTTCTTATATGATAGTATACATGTTTCAGTGTCATGATGTCAAGCATTGATCCATTATTTTCTAGTAAGAAAACACCATAGTTACTTTTATCATCTCTCCATTCTCCATGGAAATAGCATGCACGATAGACCTAGGATGGTTTTCTGATTATTTAAAACCCAAGTCCTCTAAGGGGGAATCTCTCTCTTCTCCCGTGTATATGATCTTGGCAGGAGAGCAGGTCCCAGTGCCTGTCTTTCTCTCTAGAAGTCCGAGGCTCAGATTCTTGGAATATTCCCTACAGCCAGGAAGTAGGAGACTGCATTTCACAATAGTAAATAGTGACCTGACAGTGGTGAACTTATCCTAGTGATGGTGCAACAGTGATGGCAACAATGATATTTCAGAGTCTTTGATGGCCTCCTGGACCAGAAGTGGTTGTTCGAAGGCTTGATATCTCTTGTTCCATGTCTTCTCCTCTTAATATCCTTCCAACAAATATCCCTTTTGCTAAGACAACCAGTTATTTCTATTTTTTGCAACCAAGAATCCTGGGTGACATAGTTTGGAACATAGTTTTACTGATAATCTCCCAGTTATTTGTTATCTAAAATATTCTGTTTTTCCCCAGAGCTGCTTCACTGGCTGATGGGAAACTCTTATTTCTTCCCTTTCTTCCCAATTCAGAGATGCTGATGAATAAGAAGATGTCCGCAAAAAAAGAACTTATTTGGAAATGAGTACTTATTCAAGTGGCCCACTAGAGAAGTATGAAAAGTAGTGTTTTCTTCTCTCATTGCTCTGTGCCTGAAATGTAGAACAATGTCTTGAACACACTGAGTACTCAACCAATATATATTTGTTCACTTAATGAATGAATTGCATGTGTGCTAAGTCACTTCAGTTGTGTCCTACTCTTTGCAACGCTGTGAATTGGAGCTTCCCAGGCTGCTCTGTCCATGGGATTCTCCAGGCAAGAATACTGGAGAAGGTTGCCATGCATTCCTCCAGGGGCTCTTCCCAAATCAGGGATTGAACCCACATCTCTTATATCTCCTGTATGGGCAGGAATTTCTTTACCACTAGTGACACCTGGGAAGCACAATGAATTAAGTAATTGGTTCTTATTAACAGACCCAAACAGGTCTTTATTAATAGATAAAAACCCAGGTATTTTCATATTTGGTCCTTTTTGTTGTTGTTGTTACTATATGATTCTATTCATGTTAAGTTTCAGGACAAACAACACTAATTTAGATTGGTGATTCTCAACCAGGGTGAATCCCCACCCTTCACTGAGGGACATTTGGCAATGTCTGAAGACATTTTTTGCTTTCATAGCTGGTAGAAGGAGATGGTTTACTACTGGAGTCAAGTGGGTAGAGCCTAGAGACACTGCCAAATACCCTATAGTGTGTGAGACAGGCCCTGCAATAAAGAATTATCTTGTCTCAAATGTATTCGTGCCAAGGTGAACTCATTCTATGAAAATATAGAAGTCAGAAAAATGGTTACATATTGGGGAACACTGACTGGAAGGTCTACAAAGGAACTTTTCAGGTTGGTAGAAATGCTTTATACCTGTGTTGTCTCAAAGAGTAACTACCAGGCACATCACACTTAGTTTTCATAAAAAAAACCTAGACAGAAAAACTGGAACTCAGCAAGGTTAAGTCATAATTTCAAGGTCTAATAGACAAGCTAAAATTCACAATAAGAGTTATTACTTAAGTCCATCTAGTTCGTGCTGTACTGCTCTCCATCCTGAGGCAGGGGAAAAGACAAGATGCAAAGGAAGAGAAGATAAAAAGAAGAGAGAAGAAAAGAGAAGGTAATAAAGTGAATAAAAGGCCTGGTAGATTTCAGAATGAGTCACCTTACTGGGGCAACTGAGAATTTCCTGCGGTATCCTTTTCTATTTGCAAACAGAGGGCAAAGGCAGCTTCTGCTGGGTGCTTATGTTGGTGTTACAGAATACAGGAAACTATTATGGGAATTAGATAGATTTTCATTTAAAATATGTTGGTTTTAAAAGATACCTATCAAAATCTACTATGGAGAATTGACAGGGAACCCCATTTCTCCTCCTCCTGGAAGATTTTCCCTGACCACTCTACTGGGGCTTAAAAAATGAACAGACCCAGATTCAATTCCAGGCTCTATTCCTAATTATCTATGTGATTCTGGGCAAGTTACTTACCTGCCTGACTCTCAGTTTCCTCTTCTGAAACACTTTGATGAAAGGAAAACCTACCTACATAGAATATATAACTGAAGAATAACTAAATAAATTTAGTTTTCCCTCTTCTTTTCCCCTTTCCGCTGACATTCAGTGGCATTTGCAGTATTTGTCATATAATTTATTTCTCAATTAGACAGTTTTCTAATAAAATACATTTTTCTTATTGTAATACTATAATGATGCATTTATTTGTAATTCACCTTTTTTCTATCAGATTAGAGCCTGTACCTTAAAGGAACAAGTTCATTACATTTGCCATTAGCTTCTTCAGTGCACCAGAGACAAATCTTACTGTGATTCTGCCCTTGCAGGAAACACTCCAATATATATTGCATGGTTTCTGGCTCCCAGCTATAACCCTCTGTCAGTGTGTGCACATGGTATTTCCCCTGCTGGGAAACCAGCTGCTCTGCCCACTCTCATCTCCCCTGACTTCCATCTGGCTAACAATTTCTTAGGGAGGTGGTCCCTTAGCCCCAACTTTCAATGGCTGCATAAGCCTACTTCACATGCTAGGCATCCATACACAGGTAGATTTTACACCCCCATTTGCAGACTCATTTGTCACTTTCCATTATAAGTGCCCAGAATGGTAGATCCTCTCGTGTTCTACCTGTGAATCCCAGAAAATGCCTCTGGTTCTTAGTCTTAGGTGATACTGGGGGAAATGACTCTCTGAAAGATGAAGATAGATGGTCTCTCTAGAGACACCTCTTCTCATAATAAGATATATGTCCCACCTACCTTTGATGGGCCCACAGTCTACACCAGCAGCAGCCAGCTCCATCCCTGCCCTGTTAAGTAAAGCCTGGTCAGTAGTTGACTTAGCTGCTTCCTTACTTGCTGGCTGTGGAAGGAACCATTGTAAATCACATGTTGTACAGACCAATGAGTGAGAAACAAGAGCTCATTCTAGGTGGATGCCTGGGATTTGTCTTAATGTGTTGCTCCACTAGAGCCCTGACATCTGACTTTGGCTTCTTTTCTGTGCTGGACACAATTCTTTTCCTAAATTTACCAAAAATAGATTTTAATTTTTTTGCTTAAAAGTGTGTCTTCTCTATGAAATTGTGAAAAAGTTGATTTTAAATTCATTCTGTTACTATGAAAAGGTTAGATTAATAGATGGATCAATTTTAAATGTTCGACTAGCCCTGTGAAAATGATACTGTGAAAGTGCTGCACTCAATACACCAGCAAATTTGGAAAACTCAGCAGTGGCCACAGGACTGGAAAAGGTCAGTTTTCATTCCAATTCCAAAGAAAGGCAATGTCAAAGAATGCTCAAACTACTGCACAATTGCACTCATCTCACACGCTACCAAAGTAATACTCAAAATTCTCCAAGCCAGGCTTCAACAATATGTGAACCATGAACTTCCAGATATGCAAGCCCGATTTAGAAAAGGCAGAGGAACGAGAGATCAAATTACCAACATCTGTTGGATCATAGAAAAAGCAAGAGAGTTCCAGAAAAGCATCTATTTCTGCTTTATTGACTATGCCAAAGCCTTTGACTGTGTGGATCACAATAAACCTGTGGCAAATTCAGAAAAATATGGAAATACCCGACCATCTGACCTGCCTCTTGAGAAATCTGTATGCAGGTCAGGAAGCAACAGTTAGAACTAGACATGGAACAACAGACTGGTTCCAAATAAGAAAAGGAGTGGTCAAGGCTGTATATTGTAACCCTATCATTTAAATTATATGGAGGGTGCATCATGAGAAATGCTGGACTGGATGAAGGTCAAGCTGGAATCAAGATTTCCAGGAGAAATATCAATGACCTCAGCTATGCAGATGACACCACCCTTATGGCAGAAAGCGAAGAAGAACTAAAGAATCTCTTAATGAAAGTTAAAGCAGAGAGTGAAAAAGTTGGCTTAAAATTCAACATTAAGAAAACTAAGATCATGGCATCCAGTCCCATCACTTTATGGGAAATAGTCGGGGAAACAGTGGAAACAGTGGCAGACTTTGCTTTTAGGGGCTGCAAAATCACTGCAGATGCTGACTGAAACCATGAAATTAAAAGAGGCTTACCACTTGGAAGAAAAGTTATGACCAACCTAGATAGCATATTAAAAGGCAGAGACATTACTTTGCCAACAAAGGTCCATCTAATCAAGGCTATGAGTTTTCCAGTAGTCATGCAAAGATGTGAGAATTGGACTATAAAGAAAGCTGAACGCCAAAGAACTGATGCTTTTTATTTATTTTTTATTTTTTTACTTTACAATACTGTATTGGTTTTGCCATATATTAACATTAATCCACCACAGGTGTACATGAGTTCCCAACCCTGAACTCCCCTCCCACCACCCTCCCCATATCATCTCGCCGGGTCATCCCAGTGCACCAGCCCCAAGCATCCTGTATTCTGTATCGAAACTAGACTTGCGATTCATTTCTTACATGATAGCATTCATTTTTCAACGCCATTCTCCTAAATCATCCCACCCTCTCCCTCTCCCACAGAGCCCAAAAGTCTGTTCTTTACATCTGTGTCTCTTTTGCTGTCTTGCATACAGGGTTATCATTACCATCTTTCTAAATTCCATATATATGTGGTAGTATACTGTATTGGTGTTTTTCTTTCTGGTTTACTTCATTCTGTATAATCAGCTCCAGTTTCATCCACCTCATTAGAACTGATACAAATGTATTCCTTTTAATGGCTGAGTATTGATGCTTTTGAACTGTGGTGTTGGAGAAGACTCTTGAGAGTCCCTTGGACTGCAAGGAGATCCAACTAGTCCATCTTAAAGAAAATCAGTCCTGAATATTCATTGGAAGGACTGGTTTTGAAGCTAAAACTCCAATAATTTTGCCATCTGCTGCAAAGAATTGACTCATTTGTAAAGACCCTGAAGCTGGGAAAGGTTGAAGGCAGGAGGAGAAGGGGACAACAGAGGATGAGATCGTTGGAGGCATCACTGACTCAATGGACATGAGTTTGAGTAAACTTCCGGAGTTGGTGATGGACAGAGAGGGCTGGTGTGCTGCTGTCATAGGGGTCATATAGAGTAGGACAGGACTGAGTGATTGAATTGAACTAGCTTTATATCTTGGTCATATTGATGCTAACAAGGTACTAAATGCTACTTGTAATAATTATCTGTATAGTTTTCCAACACATCATCACTTTCATAGATATTATCTCCACTTTTGGGGCAAGGGGCGGTATCCACTTCCATGGAAGCAACATGATATGTTGGTCAGGAGGAAAAACTATGGTTTGAGGTTTAAGTCCAGGCTCTCTCAGCTATGTAACATGTGTCTTTGGGCAAGTTACCTGTCTTTATATAGCTTTAGCTTCTATATCTGGAAATGATAACCAAGATTTATACCTTGAAGAACTTTAGAAAGAATAGTTTTGATTATGTAATTATTGAGAATATAGTTTCTCTTGTACACTGTAATAGTATAGTGGATCACATACTTAGAAAATAGTAGAGGTAGACTAAGCCCTATATAATCCATTCATGGTTTGCTTACTTTACTAGTCTAATGCTGCTAATAAAGTGTATGTCATTTTGAATTCCCACTCAAAACAGTTCATGTGATCAAATGACAATATTACGATGAATTCTTAAAATTCTGTCTTTAGATACAAAGGTACAATTAATATATCATTTATATATTTTTGATTGAAATGTACAGTGCCTGTACACAATAGATATTCAACTAATGTTTGTTAAATACAACACCCTGTGAATTCTTAGCTCCTTTCCTTGCAACTTCTAAACTTTCTCACTGACTACACCAGAAGGATGTTGATATGACTTTTTGGATTGCCTAATCCAATCTTACTCTCTCTGGCTCATGCATATGTGCTCAGTCACTAAGTCATGTCTGACTCTTTGTGTCTCCATGGACTGTATTCCCCCAGGCTCCTCTTTGCATGGGATTTCCCAGGCCTACTGGAGTGGGTTGCCATTTCCTTCTCCTGGGGATCTTCCCAGTCTAGGGATTGAACCCATATTTCCTGAATTGGCAAGAAAATTATTTACCACTGAGCCACCAGAGAAGTGCCTCTCTGACTTATATTAGGGCAAAGTAGTATTCCTATGCCATGTCATCTTTATCTGTTCATCTGTCGATGGACAGTTAGGTTGTTTCCGTGTCTTAGCTATTGTAAGGAGTGCAGGAACTTAAGATTTTCTTTTAGTAAAAGGAATATAGATAGTAGAAGTGAAGTCAGAAATTGTAGCCCTGGGTTCAAGTTTAACACTTGTGTCTTAGTGTTCTATGTCACCCTGGGCAAGCCATCTCCCTTCTCAGGCTGTCAGACCCCTGAATGTAGAATGAAGGAATAGGAAAGACTTCAGAGGGCTCCTGAAACTCACATAACCCATGACTATTTTCAGGACCATGTACTAGCCCCTCCTCAGAAACACTTTCATCCCTTTCTCTATACTGTGCCATGTTTACTTCCTTCTCCAAGGAGCCTTTCTTGTTTAACTGAACCCTGAATAATGATACCATGAGTTCTGGCATTAGATTAAACTGGGATCCAAACCAATCTTTATCCTACTCACTAGCTGAGTGAGCTTGAGCAAACCTTTGTTTCCTCATATGTCAAATAGTATAGTTGAGCCTTATAGGGACACTGGAAGGAGTAAATGAAACAGTTTAAACAAAGGACAAAGTGATTATCTCTTAGTAGGCCACAAATGAATTCTTAATGGTGCTGCGGTATAATCAGCTCTTCTAGGTTAACAACGTAAGTGAATATTCTCGCCTTGCCACTTGTTAGAATTCTGGTAGCCTTTGAAGGGAATTTAGTCTTTTAATTTCAGGTATTAACGCACTTCAACTGTAATGCTATAGAACTTGGTTTGAACCTCTCTTTTATAACCATTCAATTCTGCGTTGCATGAAAATTACTTGGGTATATTTCTATATTTTCTACTAGATGGTAAATTCTTGAAAATAAGCACTATTCCTATCTACACAGAAACATCACACATGATGTGCAGAGAGAGAACTTGAAGGATGAATTAGTAGAAAAATATGACATCGTACCTGCTCTTAGTTTAGGTATTGTGACAGGTACTTAAAACTTGGGCTTCCTAAGTGGTGCTAGTGGTAAAGAACCTGCCTGACAACGCATGAGACACAAGAGATGTAGGTTCCATCCCTGGGTCACTAAGATCCCCTGAAGGAGGGCATGGCAACCCACTCCAGTATTCTTGCCTGGAGAATCCCGTGGACAGAGGAGCCTGGTAAGCTACAGTCTACAGGATTGCAAAGTGTCAGACACAACTGAAGCAACGTAGGATGTACTCACACATTTAACATATATTATGGGTAGTTCTCACCTGAGATATAGATATTACTTCTTCAGTTTTACCAAAGACAAAACAGGCACAGAGAGGTTAAGCAACTTGCTCTAAGTAATGACAACTACAAATTGTGGAGTTAGAAATAGAGCCCAATTTTGTTTGATTTCAAAGCCTGTTTTTCCATTTTATGAGCTACCTCCTAATGTTTTGTTTACAAGCTTAGTAATTGTTGTATTATGACCTGATAAAACCAATAACAGATAGAGGGTATGTAATCCTAGTTAAAAATAATCAAATCCTATTTAACAACTTCAAAGTACTTGAGCAGTGGAAAATGGGTGACAGCATATGTTTATCAAAGTAACTACATTATGAAAAGCCAATTCATTAAAATAGGAAGCAAAGACTGAACTAAAGAATGAAACCTAGTGTAGAAGCTCAGCCTCAGTTGCTACATATATGTAAAGCCATCATGATAGCATTCTGTTAGATATGTTTATGTACACCTGTGGCTGATTCATGTCAATGTATGGCAAAACCAATACAGTATTGTAACATAGAATAAAGTAAAAATAAAATTTTAAAAAACTGACTAGTAGCTATTTTATGTCTTAATCCACCTAGAAAAAAATAAATAAAAGGAAAATGAACACCAGGACCAAAAGATCTAATGAAGAGGCTGGTCTGTAATGATGCAAATAAGAGCCATAAATCATGTGCGAGTAAACTTTAGGCATGATTAATGTCTTTCCCAAAAGTTACTATTACAACTACAATAATATCTTATGTTTATGCATCTACTTCTAGCTTAAATATAATGCCAAATCCCTTATCAATTTTAATCATCAAACAACACTATAAGGTATGTCTTATCACTCCCACTTCACAGGTGAGGAACAGAGGTTCAGAAGTTCTTGTCCAAGGCTGTCAGTAGTTAATTGGAAAGCAACAGTGAGAATGCAGACCTTCAAGATACTGCTTTTCTTCAGTTTCTTTCTCCTTAGTGATGTTCATGAAGAGAACTGGTTATCTAGTCACTTTATTTCCATCTTCCATCCTTTCTTCATGGCCCATGCTATTGAGGAACCAGAATGCCTTGTATTTGAGTCCATCTATATTGAAGGGATAGCAAATGATGATTTGTGTTTTAAAATAAACTTGGAGTAGAAGAAGGGGCAGAGAGAATTCTGTGCCATGAACTGAATTACTGACAAATTCCTTGGATCACAGGCCATTTAGGGAAAAATTCAGATAAACAGAAACCAAGATGTCTCTTTTGCCAGCTATATAGCTATAGATTTATGTGATAAGATGGTCTAAGATTGTTTGCTTGCCCCATTAGTTAGTCACATGACAAATATATATTAAAATCCAGAAGTGATTACTGGCTGAGAAATGGGGAAAAATATAGATTATGTCAATTTTGCCCTGTGTTGAAACTGCTGGGTCAAGACAGAAAGATAAAACAAATAGTTTTTGACTAAACCTCGTAAATAGGTTTAGACAAATTTACTGAAACATTTCTCTTGTATGATGAAACAGTGGGACAACAAAGAGTTTCTTTGTAAATTAGTACACAGACCTACATGGTACATATGTTCAGTTCAGGTCAGTTGCTCAGTCATGCCCAACTCTTTGTGACCCCATGGACTGCAGCACACTCACCTTTCCTGTCTTTCAACAACTCCAAATGCTTTCTCAAAATCATGTCCATTGTGTTGGTGCCATCCAACCACCTCATCCTGTGTCATCATCTTCTCTGCCTTCATTGTTTCCCAGCTTCAGTGTCTTTTCCAGTGAGTCAAATTTTCACTTGTAGTGGCCCAAGTATTGGAGTTTCAGCTTCAGCATCAGTCCCTCCAATGAATACTCAGGACTGATTTCCTTTACCATGTACTGGTTTGATCTCCTTGCAGTCCAAGGAACTCTCAACAGTCTTTTCCAACACCAGAGTTCAAAAGCATTAATTCAGATTTCTTTTATAGGCCAACTCTCACAACCATACATGACTACTGGAAAAACTATAGCTTTGACTAGTCGAACTTTTGCCATCTAGGTTGGTTATAGCTTTTTTTTTTTTTTTTTCCCCCAAGGAGCAAGCATTTTTTAATTTCATGGCTGCAGTCACCATCTGCAGTGATTTTGGAGCCCCCCCAAAATAAAGTCTGTCACTGTTTCCATTATTTCCCCATCCATTTGCCATGAAATGATGTGACTGGAGTCAATAAACTTAGTTTTCTGAATGTTGAGTTTTAAGCCAATGTTTTCACTCTCTTCTTTCACTTTTACCAAGAGGCTCTTTAGTTCTCCTTCACGTTCTGCCATAAGCTTGGTGATATCTGCATATCTGAGGCTGTTGATATTTCTCCCAGCAATCTTGATTCTAATTAGGGTTTCATCCAGACTGGCGTTTTGATGGATATTCTCTGTATATAATTTAAATAAGCAGGGTGACAAGACAAAACCTTGACATACTCCTTTCCCGATTTGCATCCAGTCTGTTGTTTCATGTCCAGTTCTTTCTATTGATTCCTGAACTGCATACAAATATTTCAGGAGGCAGGTAAGGTAGTCTGGTATTCCCATCTCTTGTAGAATTTTCCATAGTTTGTTATGATCCATGCAGTTAAAAGCTATGGTATAGTCAAGAAAGCAGAAGTAGACGTTTTTCTGGAACTCTTGCTTTTTCGATGATCCAGCAGGTGGCAATTTGATCTCTGGTTCCTCTGATTTGAACATCTGGAAGTTCATATTTCACATACTGTTAAAGCCTGACTTAGAGAATTTTGAACCTTACTTTGCTAGCATGTGAGATGAGTGCAATTGTGAGGTAGTTTGAACATTCTTTTGTTATTGCTTTTCTTTGAGATTGGAATGAAAACTGACCTTTTCCAGTCCTGTGGCCACTGCTGAGATTTCCAAATTTGCTGGTATATAATGTTCAGGAATTTCACAGCATTATCTCTTAGGATTTGAAATAGTTCATCTGGAATTCCATCACCTCCACTAGCTTTGTTCATAATGATGCTTCATAAGGCCCACTTGACTTCACATTTCAGGATGTCTGGCTCTAGGTGGATGGCCACACCATTGTGGTTATATCAGTCATGAAGTTTGTTTGTTTGTTTTTTGTATAGCTCTTCTATGTATTCTTGCCACCTCTTCTTGATATCTTCTGCTTCTGTTCAGTTCAGTTCAGTTCAGTCACTCAGTTGCATCCGACTCTTTGCAATCCCATGAATCACAGTATGTCAGGCTTCCCTGTGTCCATCACCAACTCCCGGAGTTCACTCAAACTCACGTTCATTGAGTCAGTGATGCCATCTAGCCATCTCATCCTCTGTTGTCCACTTCTCCTGCCCCAATCCCTCCCAACATCAGAGTATTTTCCAATGAGTCACCTCTTCTCATGAGGTGGCCAAACTACTGGAGTTTCAGCTTTTGTATCATTCCTTGTAAGGAACACCCAGGACTGATCACTTTTAGAATGGACTGGTTGGATCTTCTTGCAGTCCAAGGGACTTTGAAGAGACNCATGAGGTGGCCAAACTACTGGAGTTTCAGCTTTTGTATCATTCCTTGTAAGGAACACCCAGGACTGATCACTTTTAGAATGGACTGGTTGGATCTTCTTGCAGTCCAAGGGATTTTGAAGAGACTTCTCCAACATCACAGTTCAAAAGCATCAGTTCTTCAGTGCTCAGCTTTCTTCACAGTCCAACTCTCACATCCATACATGACCACTGGAAAAACCATAGCCTTGACTAGACAAACCTTTGTTGGCAAAGTAATATCTCTGCTTTTGAATATGCTATCTAAAATGGTTATAACTTTTCTTCCAAGGAGTAAGCGTCTTTTAATTTCATGACTGCAGTCACCATCTGCAGTGATTTTGGACCCCTAAAAAATAAAGTCTCAGACTGTTTCCACTGTTTCCCCATCTATTTCCCATGAAGTGATGAAACCGGATACCATGATCTTCATTTTCTGAATGTTGAGGTTTAAGCCAACTTTTTCACTCTCCTCTTTTACTTTTATCAAGAGGCTTTTTACCTCCTCTTTACTTCTGGCTATAAGGGTGGTTCCATCTGCATATCTGAGGTTATTGATATTTCTCCCGACAATCTTGATTCCAGCCTTTGCTTCTTCCAACCCAGCTTTTCTCATGATGTACTCTGCATAGAAGTTAAATAACCAAGGTGACAATAAACAGACTTGACGTACTCCTTTTCCTATTTGGAACCAGTCTGTTGTTCCATGTCCAGTTCTAACTGTTGCTTCCTGACCTGCATAGAGGTTTCCCAAGAGGCAGGTCAGGTGGTCTGCTATTCCCATCTCTTTCATAACTTTCCACATTATATTGTGGTCCACACAGTCAAAGGCTTTGGCATAGTCAATAAAGTAGAAATAGATGTTTTTATGGCACTCTCTTGCTTTTTCTATCATCCAGCGGATGTTGGCAAGTTGATCTCTGGTTTCTCTGCCTTTTCTAAAACCAGCTTGAAGGAAGTTCACGGTTCATGAACTGCTGAAGCCTGGCTTGGAAAATTTTGAGCATTACTTTACTAGACTGTGAGATGAGTGCAATTGTACAGTAGTTTGAGCATTCTTTGGCATTGCCTTTCTTTGGGATTGGAATGAAAACAGACCTTTTTCAGTCCTGTGGCCACTGCTGAGTTTTCCAACTTTGCTGGCATATTGAGTGCAGCACTTTCACAGCATCACCTTTCAGGATTTGAAATAGTTCCACTGGAATTTCATCACCTCCACTAGCTTTGTTCACAGTGATGCTTTCTAAGGCCCACTTCAGTTCAGTTCAGTCGCTCAGTTGTTTCTGACTCTTTGCGACCCCATGAATTGCAGCACACCAGGCCTCCCTGTCCATCACCAACTCCCAGAATTCGCTCAGACTCACGTCCATTGATTCAGGGATGCCATCCAGCCAACTCTTCCTCTGTCATCCCCTTCTCCTCCTGCCCCCAATCCCTCCCATAAGGTGGCCAAAGTATTGGAATTTCAGCTTTAGCATCATTCCTTCCAAAGAAATCCCAGGGCTGAAACTTAGTTACATACAATTTATGTCCTTTATTGTCCCCATTTTTTTCTTGAAGAGATCTCTAGTCTTTCCCACTATTTCTATTCCCTTTTTCTCTTTCTAACCACAGAAAGTATGAAGAGACAGAGCCAAAGCAAAAACAATACCCAGTTGTGAATGTGACTAGTGATAGAAGCAAGGTTAGATGATGTAAAGAACCATATTGCATAGGAACCTGGAATGTTAGGTAGCTGATTCAAAACAAATTGGGAATGGTAAACAGAGGATAGCAAGAGTGAACATGGACATTTTAGGAATCAGTAAAATAAAATGGTCTGGAATGGGTGAATTTAACTCAGATCACCATTATATCTACTACTGTGGGATAGAATCCCTTAGGGGAGAAAAAAAATGGAGCATCCCTCATAGTCAACAAAAATTTCAAAATGCAATTCTGTAATTCAGTATAAAAACAAAGAAAGAAAGAAAGAAAAATAATCTCTGTTGGTTTCCAAGGCAAACCTTTCAATATCCCAGTAATCCAAGTATATGCCCCAACCACTAGTGCTGAAAAAGCTGAAATTGAATGGTTCTATGAAGATCTACAAGACCTTCTAGAACTAATACCCCCAAAAATGTGTCCTTTTCATTACAGAGGACTGGAATATAAAAGTAGGAAGTCAACATATATCTGGAGTAACAGGCAAATTTGGCCTTGAAATACAGAATGAAACAGGGCAAAGGAAAACAGATTTTTGCCAAGAAAACGTACTGGTCATAGAAAGCACCCTCTTCCAACAACACAAGAGATGACTCTACACATGAACATTGCCAAGTGGTCAATATCGAAATCAGATTGATTATATTTTTTGCAGGCAAAGATGTAAAATCTCTATATAGTCAGCAGAAATGACTGGGATCTGACTGCCTCTCAAATCATGAAATTCTTATTGACAAATTCAGACTTAAATTGAAGAAAATGGGGAAAACCATTAGATCTTTCAGGTATGACCTAAATATAATCCTTTACTATTATACAGTGGAAGTGACAAATAGATTCAAGGGATTAGCTCTGATAGACAGAGTGCCTGAAGAACTATGGACAGAGGTTCATGACATTGTAAAGAGGCAGGGATCCTCCAAGAAAAAGAAATAAAAAAACGCAAAACGGTTGTCTGAGGAGGCCTTACAAATAGCTGAGAAAAGAAGACAATGAAAGGCAAAGGAGAGAAGGAAAGCTATACCCATTTGAATGCAAAGTTCCAAAGAATAGCAAGGAGAGATAAGAAAGGCTTCCTCAGTATCAACGCAAAGAAATAAAGGAAAACAATAGAATGGGAATGCCTAGAGATCTTTTTAANTAACTTTCCACATTATATTGTGGTCCACACAGTCAAAGGCTTTGGCATAGTCAATAAAGTAGAAATAGATGTTTTTATGGCACTCTCTTGCTTTTTCTATCATCCAGCGGATGTTGGCAAGTTGATCTCTGGTTTCTCTGCCTTTTCTAAAACCAGCTTGAAGGAAGTTCACGGTTCATGAACTGCTGAAGCCTGGCTTGGAAAATTTTGAGCATTACTTTACTAGACTGTGAGATGAGTGCAATTGTACAGTAGTTTGAGCATTCTTTGGCATTGCCTTTCTTTGGGATTGGAATGAAAACAGACCTTTTTCAGTCCTGTGGCCACTGCTGAGTTTTCCAACTTTGCTGGCATATTGAGTGCAGCACTTTCACAGCATCACCTTTCAGGATTTGAAATAGTTCCACTGGAATTTCATCACCTCCACTAGCTTTGTTCACAGTGATGCTTTCTAAGGCCCACTTCAGTTCAGTTCAGTCGCTCAGTTGTTTCTGACTCTTTGCGACCCCATGAATTGCAGCACACCAGGCCTCCCTGTCCATCACCAACTCCCAGAATTCGCTCAGACTCACGTCCATTGATTCAGGGATGCCATCCAGCCAACTCTTCCTCTGTCATCCCCTTCTCCTCCTGCCCCCAATCCCTCCCATAAGGTGGCCAAAGTATTGGAATTTCAGCTTTAGCATCATTCCTTCCAAAGAAATCCCAGGGCTGAAACTTAGTTACATACAATTTATGTCCTTTATTGTCCCCATTTTTTTCTTGAAGAGATCTCTAGTCTTTCCCACTATTTCTATTCCCTTTTTCTCTTTCTAACCACAGAAAGTATGAAGAGACAGAGCCAAAGCAAAAACAATACCCAGTTGTGAATGTGACTAGTGATAGAAGCAAGGTTAGATGATGTAAAGAACCATATTGCATAGGAACCTGGAATGTTAGGTAGCTGATTCAAAACAAATTGGGAATGGTAAACAGAGGATAGCAAGAGTGAACATGGACATTTTAGGAATCAGTAAAATAAAATGGTCTGGAATGGGTGAATTTAACTCAGATCACCATTATATCTACTACTGTGGGATAGAATCCCTTAGGGGAGAAAAAAAATGGAGCATCCCTCATAGTCAACAAAAATTTCAAAATGCAATTCTGTAATTCAGTATAAAAACAAAGAAAGAAAGAAAGAAAAATAATCTCTGTTGGTTTCCAAGGCAAACCTTTCAATATCCCAGTAATCCAAGTATATGCCCCAACCACTAGTGCTGAAAAAGCTGAAATTGAATGGTTCTATGAAGATCTACAAGACCTTCTAGAACTAATACCCCCAAAAATGTGTCCTTTTCATTACAGAGGACTGGAATATAAAAGTAGGAAGTCAACATATATCTGGAGTAACAGGCAAATTTGGCCTTGAAATACAGAATGAAACAGGGCAAAGGAAAACAGATTTTTGCCAAGAAAACGTACTGGTCATAGAAAGCACCCTCTTCCAACAACACAAGAGATGACTCTACACATGAACATTGCCAAGTGGTCAATATCGAAATCAGATTGATTATATTTTTTGCAGGCAAAGATGTAAAATCTCTATATAGTCAGCAGAAATGACTGGGATCTGACTGCCTCTCAAATCATGAAATTCTTATTGACAAATTCAGACTTAAATTGAAGAAAATGGGGAAAACCATTAGATCTTTCAGGTATGACCTAAATATAATCCTTTACTATTATACAGTGGAAGTGACAAATAGATTCAAGGGATTAGCTCTGATAGACAGAGTGCCTGAAGAACTATGGACAGAGGTTCATGACATTGTAAAGAGGCAGGGATCCTCCAAGAAAAAGAAATAAAAAAACGCAAAACGGTTGTCTGAGGAGGCCTTACAAATAGCTGAGAAAAGAAGACAATGAAAGGCAAAGGAGAGAAGGAAAGCTATACCCATTTGAATGCAAAGTTCCAAAGAATAGCAAGGAGAGATAAGAAAGGCTTCCTCAGTATCAACGCAAAGAAATAAAGGAAAACAATAGAATGGGAATGCCTAGAGATCTTTTTAAGAAAGTTACAGATGCCAAAGGAACGTTTCATGCCAAAATGAATATATATGTAAGAAAGATCATCTCTTTTTTTTTTTTTTCCCTCCAGTCATCTTTCAGACATGTTTTTCATTCCTTGTGCTTTCTTTCTTTACCACCTCGTTTCTGACCTTTCTTTGCTGACTCTTCATTCAATGTATGGGTAAACCTGTTGCACTTCCATCTGCCCTAGAACATTTGTGTATGCCAAGATTCTTCACATCCAATGCAATCTAATGAGGATTTGCTTTTCAGAGTATTTTTCTCTTTGTACACAATAAGTCAAACACCAAATGGTGACTGCCAGACCCATGTCTGAACAGTCAACAGATGCTGGTAGTTGTTTGAAGGAAAGCTGAATTGAACTAGGCAATACAGATATTTGAAAATTAAAACAGTCTCTTTTTGTCCAGGGTTTTTTGTTGTGTATTACAAGGCTCAAATAGAGAAGCTAATTACACCAGTCACCTGGAATTTCTTGAGTATCTCAAGAGGGAAAGGTACATTTTTAGTCTGTTTCTTGTTCTATTGTTAACCAAAATGAGTACGTAAACAGGGCATTATGCTTCCTGGGCACCTTCAAGTATAGATATAGTATAGAGCTGGAAGACAAGTGCTGGAAGGATGAGCTCCATTTCACCAGGAGAAATTTGAAGTAAGAAAGGTTACATTCTTGTTTCAAGTTCATACAGGTAACTGCTGGCAGAGATGGAAGTGGAGACTAGCTCTTTTTATCCATGATCAGAAGATGTCATCTAACTATATTGTATTCATTTTAATTTCTAGGCACTGGGCTCTAACACATCTTCTCTTACTAAGGCAGTGTTTTTTTTTTTTATATACAATTTAAATTCAATTGTATGATATTTAAAAATTGATATCAAATAGAAACAAAAATCATGTATAATATATATGCTGCTGCTGCTAAGTCGCTTCAGTCATGTCCAAGTCTGTGCAACCCCATAAATGGCCTCCTACTAGGCTCCTCTGTCCCTGGGATTCTCCAGGGAAGAACACTGAAGTCGGTTGCCATTTTCTTCTCCAGTGCATGAAAGTGAAAGTGAAGTCTCTCAGTCGTGTGTGACTCTTAGTGACCCCATGGACTGCAGCCTATCAGGCTCCTCCATCCATGGGATTTTCCAAGCAAGAGTACTAGAGTAGGGTGCCATTGCTTTCTCTGATAGTATATATTTATACTAAATGTAATATGCATTTTCATAAATTTCTTCATTATTTCAATCAATATTTATTTAGGACCTTTCTGTAAACTCTGGTATATAGTCAAAATTTCAATATAAGAAATCTATAATATAAATATTATGATAAATTTATAATAGAGTGAAAAAGTAGAGAAGAAAGTAAGGAAGGAAAAAAAAAGTAGAGAGTGCAACCCCCAAAATATATTGATTACAGCAAAATTAAGAACATTTCTACAAATATAAAACAAGATACTTAAAACTTTTTAAAAATCTAAAAAAAATGCTCACTTTATGTAGGATTTATGATAAAATCTCATTTAACTAGAAGAAAATTATCTAGGACTCTCAGTTAATCACAATTGAGTTGCTAGTTCTACTCTGGAAGAAAGAGAAAAAAAACATAAATAATATAGGATGTACCAGGTAGGATGGCATCTAGAAAGGACGTGGATTCGGATCCATATTTTCCAGAAGCTTTAACTTTTCTGCTGTTCAGTTTCATTGTTTGTAAAAGGTCAANGTGTCTGTGTCTGTGTGTGGGTGCGTGAGAGATGTGTATAAGAGACAGAGGTAGGATGGCATCTAGAAAGGACGTGGATTCGGATCCATATTTTCCAGAAGCTTTAACTTTTCTGCTGTTCAGTTTCATTGTTTGTAAAAGGTCAATGTAAGGCTTAATTGTTGGATTGGGATGATACAATGTATGCAGAATACCCAGCCTAGAGGCTGACACATAGCATATGCTCTGTAAGTCTTCTTGCTTTTCCTCACTTCTAAAAGTGAACTTCTAGAAGGCTTTCTTGGGTTTGATTCATACTCAGAATTGTGTCTGGCATCATTTTCCTCATAAGATGAGACAGAACTAACATTCGGAATTATGTGACAAGGTTCCAGGGGAGCCACAGCAATCTAATAAAGATCCCATTCTCACTGGTGTTTTCTACTTAACAAAAGATAATATTTTTTATTAAGAAAGACTTTTAGCCATTGAAAAGTCAATCAGAAGATTCAGCTAACATGGTTGCTGGAAGAATTGAGGGTGCGTGAGGTTTTGTTTTGTGCTAACCTAATATAAGTGTCTTTGGATGAAGGTCTGTTTCTTGGTATCAGCTTCCTCTGGGAGGTAAAGGACCTGAGTGTCCTTTCTAAAAATAGTTGCTCCAGGATGGGACTAGTGCTGACAGAGCTCAGGGCTGATCCCAGTATGGCACAAAGTGTCCTCTGCAAGGTCCTTACCCACACTCATGGTGGTCAGAGGGCAACATTGTGCTGGGCACTTGTAAGGAAGAACTGGTAAACATATATGTTAATGATTATGAATGTGTAAAATACTCTCTGAATGAGTAAGTGAAAATTGCTCAATTGTGTCCAACTCTTTGCAACCCAATGGACTATACAGACCATGGAATTCTCCAGGCTAGAATTCTGGAATGGGTAGTCTTTTCCTTCTCCAGGGGATCCTCAGTGAAGGAGCTGAACCCAGTTCCCCCACATTGCAAGTGGATTCTTCACCAGCTGAGCCACAAGGGAAGCCCAAGAATAATGGAATGGATAGCTTATCCCTTCTCCAGTGGATTTTCCCAATCCAGGAATTGAACCGGGGTCTCCTGCTTTGCAGGTGGATTCTTTACTACTAAGGAAGCCCACTTTTCAAAAATTTGATATGGAGAATTGAGACCAGAATCCAAAGAACTAGAAAATTATGTGATAAAAATGTTGTAGAAAGAAACAAATCTGATAAGGCTACACTCTATATGATTACAACTATATGTATACCTGTATGTATGTTTGTTTAGTCTATATGTACACATGCTTGTTCAGTTGTGTATGACTCTTTGTGGCCCCATGGACTGTACTCTATCAGGCTCCTCTGTCAAGGGGATTTTCCAGGCAAGAATACTGTAGTGAGTTCCATTTCTTCCTCTGCGAGATTTTCCTGATCCAGGGATACAACCTGTGTCTCCTGCCTCTCCTGCATGGCAGGCAAATTCTTCACCACTGAGTGAAGTAAGAAGCCCAATTATAACTATATGACATTCTGAAAAAGGCAAAATTTGGTTGAAGTAATAAGGTTGTGGTTACCAGAGTTGGAGTGGAAAGAGACACACAGGCAAAGCACAGAGGATGTTTAGAGTAGTGAACATATTTTATGATATTACAATGATAGATACCTATCATTATATATATGTCCAAACTTATAGAATATGCAACACAAAGAGTAAACCCTAATTAATGCAAGCTATGAACTATATGATGTATCAATATAGGTTCATTAATTGTAATAAATATATTACTTTAGTGGAGAATGTTGATAAAGACATATATGAGTAGTGGCAGAGGGTCTACAGGAAATTCTGTACCTTCCTCTCAATTTTTCTGTGAAACTAAGACTGCTGTAAAAAATAGAATATTATTTTTTGGTAAAGTCCTAGAACTCAGACCAATTTATCTAGATATTTTATTTTATGGAATCTGGAAAGAGACAGTGGTTTCTAGTAATGGCAGCAATGGGATCAGAATATTGCCATCTCTAACAACCTGGCTATTCAGAGAAACCTTTTCCCTTTGTGGTAAAGAAGATAAGGAGTAGATTAAGTCAACAGCCTAGATGAGTAGACCTACAGTCATGCTGTTTAAATCTCTTTGGAAGTAAAATATGTGAGATTTGGACCACTCTAGCTTGGGAATAAAGCTAAATTCACAATAGTCATAACAGTGTGTTACTGTGGGTTTTTCTCTTCCTAGAGTTGCCTGAAACACTTCAAATTAGGGAAGCCATCTCCTAATTATAGTGTAGTATCTGTTATTTTGTCTCTTCCTCTCCAACTCCCCAAACGTTTGTTTGATGTTTTCCCTAAAGTTATCAAAGCTTGGGAAGGTCATTGCAAAGCCACTTCCCATAGCTGTTGCATTTTTTTTTTTTAATCTATAAAGGATAGAATAAGTGTCTCTAAAATTGAGGATGATGACCTTGTTAACAATTATTCCATCATTACCCTCACCTTTAAAGACATATATTTTTTCATTCTTTTCCCCAGAAGCATCCTAGGAGTATCCTAGAAGATACATATCTTACCTACAGACCATCTGCCAACTGTTTCTGCCAGAAAAGCTGCCCATCAGCTGAAAGTAGAACCTAGAGAGCCTTTGCACAACTCTAGCATTAGGGAGGCAGGAGACCTGTCACAGACAGCCCTAATTATTGGTGGCTGGCGGCCAATTTGGGCATGGAATAGCTACTGAGAGCAGACAGCATGAAATTGGACCTGCATTTGTCTGTACTATGTGAAGTGATGATGCTTTTGTGGATCTTCCAAGTGCATGTACAAACACGTTGTTATTACTGACGAGGTGTGATGGTTCTAGATCTGGCTTTAGGATCATTCAATCCAATGGTTCTTACACTTGACCATGCCTACTGACCAAACTAACCACCTGGGGCCTTTTAGAAATTACAGATTACTGGATCCCACCTTCTGACCTAGTAAATCAGAATATCTAAAGGTGAAGAAAAAAAAAATCTATATATGAACACCTTTCCAAATGATTTGGATGTAGTCAGTTCATCATGCATCCATGGATTAGAATTTTATAATCAGTGATTATAGTTCACATGCCTCCTTTTCACCAGAATAATTCTTATTGAAGAGGATGCCACAGCCTTGGAAATAGACCTGTGTTGGACCCATGGCAAAGCCTTGACAGACATGGATCTAGAGGCAAATCAGTGATTTATTATGTCTTTGCTTCTTCTTACAATATATATTTTAGGTTTCTCTGGTGACTTAGTGGTAAAGTATCCACATGCCAATGTAGGAGACATGGATTTGTTCTCTGGGTCAGGAAGATACCCAGGAAAGGAAAAGGCAACCCACTCCAGTACTTTTGCCTGGGAAATCCCATGGACAGAGGAGCCTGGTGGACTACAGTCCACGGATTCATAAAAGAGTAAGGCATGACTTAGTAACTAACCAACAACACCAACATATACTGCCCCATCTGCTATTAATGGCCAAACTAGTCTACCTATTTTGTCCTGTTCACAACACAATATATGTGCATATGACTAAGCAAACATATTTATTGATAAAAATATATTTAATCTAACTTAGCCTCCCTTTGGAAGCTCATCTTTCTACAACATGAATCCCTTAGGTAACAGAATGAAAGGCTTTAGAGAAAACTCTGAGTCTTTAGAGATTAGCCTCTGAAAATGTATAAATATTTCTGTGTAAACACATCTCTGCTTATTTTTTGAAGAAGGTTAATAGCTTTCACCAGATATTCAAAAAGATCTACCTTCTACCTAAAATGACTTGAATCTCTAGCATATAATATCCATGTTAAGAGGCTGCTTTTCTACTGTTTTGAAAAGGATGGCTTAGAACTTAAAAAAAAAAAAAGAAAGAAAGAAAGAAAAAAGAAAAAAAAATCTACTTTAGGAAGTTATCTTAACTTACTGGGTTTTGACATATCTAGCTATACTAAGCGTAATGAAAGTGTTTGATAAAGTGTCAACATAGAGGACATGAACATAAAAGCTAATACAACTTGAGAGAAAAAGTTAGGTTGGCTTAAAATTGCACTGTCACTAATATGAAGCAAAAGTATGGCCAAGCCAAAAAGTCTCAAGAAAAAGGCAAGTAAAGCCAGAGAAAGATTAAGACACAGACTTAAAAGGATAATGAGACTTTTATCAGGGTAGAACTTGGGAGAAATATGAAGCAGTAATTTTTAAATAAAGTTATGCTACTGCACTAATTTGAGTAACCAAGATTTATAATTAAAATTTTGTGCCAACTCTTCACATTGCCAAACATTTTTAATGACTCCAGGAAGAACATGATGAATGTATGAGGATACATTGCACTGAACATCAAGGAAGAGTCAAATGCACAAGGTGGAGAAAATGGTGGGAAGTTTTGTCGCTTAAACTCCTAAAAGCTCTTATGCAAAATGGGCGTTGATGTCTATTTGGTTCAAAGAGTATTCATATGTCCTTCATAGCACAGATTGAACTATATTACTACTCTATGGCATTCCAAATTACAAATTACTCTATGGCCTTTCCAAATTAATTCAATATAGTTTCCTGAGGGCAAGAACAGTTTTTCATTTTCTATTTCTATTCTCAGTACTTAGGATACTGTCTTGTATTGATTATCTGGTCCCATAATAATGCTGCAAAATGGTCACAAACACTCAGTGGCAGGTAACATTAAGCATTTATCTAACTCATGAGTCTTAGGGGTTCAGATGATCTGAGCTGAATTTCTTCATGTATCTCTAGTTAGCTCCAAGTCAATTAGACAGCTCTGCCAAATTTACTGGGTTAATTCACATGTCGGGGGTTACCTGGCTATTGGGTATAACAATAGTCTTGGTTGGGATGACTCAGCCCTTCATCCCATATCTGGTGCTTCAACAAACTAGATTGGGTAAGAATCTCCTAATATCTCACTGGACAAAGCAAGACATATGGTTACGTTCTGAGTCCAAATGATAGGGTACTTCCAAATTGGTACTACCAAGTACTGAATTAGTTGGAAAGGGTATGAATACAGATAGAAGTAAAGAATTGAGGCCATTAATATCATCAGTCTCTCACATGCCTCGAATACAGTAAAAGCTCAGTTAAAAAGTTTGTCAAAACAAAACTGGTATACCACTTGTAAAAAAAAAACAAACAAACAAACAAAAACTAGAAGACTTTCTAACACCATACATAAAAATAAACTCAAAATGGATTAAAGATCTAAATGTAAGACCAGAAACTATAAAATTCCTAGAGGGAAACGGGCAAAACACTCCTTGACCTAAATCACAGCAGGATCTTCTATGACCCACCTCCCAGAGTACTGGAAATAAAAGCAAAAATAAACAAATGTGGTCTAATTAAACTTAAAAGCTTTCACACAATGAAGGAAGCTATAAGCAAGGTGAAAAGACAGTGTCCAGAATGGGAGAAAATAATAGCAAATGAAGCAACTGACAAAGAACTAATCTCAAAAATATACAAGCAGCTCATGTAGAGCGGCTCAGTACCAGAAAAATAAACCACCAAATCAAAAAAATAGGTCAAAGGACTAAATAGACATTTCTTCAAAGAAGACATACAGATGGCTAACAAACACATGAAAGATGCTCACCGTCATTCATTATCAGAGAAATGCAAATCAAGACCACAATGAGGTACCACTTCACACCAGTCAGAATGGCTGCTAACCGAAAGTCTACAAGCAATAAATACTGGAGAGGGTGTGGAGAAAAGGGAACCCTCTTACTCTGTTGGTGGGAATGCAAACTAGTGCAGCCACTATGGAGAACAGTGTGAAGATTCCTTAAAAAACTTGAAATAGAACTGCCATATGACCCAGCAACCCCACTGCTGGGCATACACACTGAGGAAACAAGAAGTGAAAGAGACATGTGTACTCCAATGTTTATTGCAGCACTGTTTTCAATAGCTAGGACATGGAAGCAACCTAGCTGTCCATCAGCAAACAAATGGATAAGAAAGCTGGGGTACCTATACACAATGCAATATTACTCAGCCATTAAAAAGAATGCATTTAAGTCAGTTCTAATGAGGTGAATTAAACTGGAGCCTATTATACACAGTGAAGTAAGTCAGAAATAAAAACATCAATACAGTATATTAATGCATAAATATGGAATTTAGAAAGATGGTAACATTGACCCTATATGTGAGACAACAAAAGAGACACAGAGATTAAAACAAAAACAAAAACCAGACTTTTGGACTCTGTGGGAGAAGGCAAGGGTGGGATGATTTAAGATAATAGTATTGAAACATGTATATTACCATATGTGAAATAGATTACCAGTCCAGGTTTGATGCATGAGATGGCACTCAGGGCTGGTGCACTGGGATGACTCTGAGGGATGTGATGGGGAGGGAGGTGGGAAGGGGATTCAGGATGGGGGACACATGTACACCCATTGCTAATTCATGTCAGTGTATGGCAGAAACCACTACAATGTTTTAAAGCAATTACCCTCCAATTAAAATAAATACATTGCTTATTAAAAAAAAAGTTTGTCACAACAAATGAATTGAATGTTCTCTAAAGAAGATATATATATGGCCAATAAGCATGGGAAAAAAATGCTTGACATCATTATTCATTGTTTAGTAACTCAGTTGTGTCTGACTCTTTGTGACACCATGGACTGTAGCCAGCCAGGATCCTCTATCCATGGGGATTTCCAGGCAAGAATACAGGAGTGGATTGCCATTTCCTTCTCAAAGGGATTTCCCTGATCCAGGGATCAAACTCTTGTCTCCTGCAAGTCTCCTTTATTGCAGGAGATTTTTTATCACTGAACCACCTGGAAAGCCAAACCAAAACCAGAGTGACATGTTATTTCATGTGTACTGTGTTGACTAGCAATAAAACGTCAGATATTTACAAGTATTGGCAAGGACCTGGAGAAACTGGAGCACTCATATATTGTTTATAGGAATGTAAATTAGAGAAATCACTTCGAAAAGCAGTCTGGATGTTCTTCAACAAGTTAAACGTTGATTTGCCATTTGACCTAGCATTTCCACTTCATGAATATACCCAAGACAAATGAAAACATAAGTCCATGCAAAAACTCATGAACAAATGTTTGTAGCCTCATTATTCATAAGAGCCAAAGGGTGGAAACAATCCAAATGTCCATCAATTAATGAACAGATAAAATGTAACATACTCATACAATAGAATAAATTGTCCATAAAAAGAAATTAATTAATTAGTTAATTAATTAATTAGTTCACATACTACAACATTCATGAGCCTTAAAAATATGTTAAATGAGAAAAGCCAAACACAAAGGGCCACATATGATATAGTTCCATTTATATGAAATGTCCAGAATAGGCAAATATATAGGGTTGGAAAGCAAATTTGTTGCCTAGAGTGGGGTGAAATGGAAGGGACTTCTACATGGTAAAATTTTTCTTTATGATATGATAAAAATATTATAAAATTGTAGTGATACAGCACAATTCTGTAAATATAAAAAACAACAACATTGAATTATAAAGTAGTTGGGTGAATTGTATGGTATCTCAATAAATCTTCTACTAGAAAACATAAATTAAATGCATTAACTCCTATGAAGTTACCAGTATAGTCCTTGGCCATGTGACCATACTTCACGAAAACTGTGATGCTGTAGATTGTAATATGCACCATTATTTTATGTATCACCAAGAAAGAAAAAATACTGACAAATTAACTACAACAGATAATTATAATGTGCATTCTGATTTCAGAGATGTGCTTAGATGCTCAGTCATGTGTGACTCTTTGTGACCCCATAGACTATAGCCCACCAGGCTCCTTTGTCCGTGGGGATTCTCTAGGCAAGAATACTGGAGTGGGTTGCCATGCCCTCCTCCAGGGGATTTTCCCAACCTAAGGACTGAACCCACATCTCCTGCATTGCAGATGAATTCTTTACCAGCTGAGCCACCAATCAAGCCCTCAGATATTTTAATTTTTGAAAAATATGTGTCTTAGAATTAATAAAGCACAATTCATGTTAAAGAAATGTTTGTAGGATCTGAAATTAAATCTATTCAGCAAAAACATAGATCTTTCGTTCTTCAAAATTCAAATTTTATGCTCACACACAATGCCTAGATTAATGGTCTTTAGGTATCCAATTCATGACTTTCAGTCTCCATCAACTTCAACAAGTATGACCAGGTGAAATACCTGTCCTCCTTAGTCCAACCTGCCCTACCATTTCATTGTATCCCTGTCCTAGGAGTCCCTGGACTTCCTGAGTATCTCTTGACTCGTTACAGGGAGTGGGGCCTGGTCACAGAAGAAGCCTACCTTTCCCTTAATGACTGGGGGGTCATTTCTACCTTTGAGGTCCTTCAGGCATCTTTTATTTCCCCCATGACAGGATGTGACTGGGATGTGTTGTGGTGACAGACACCTTGCTCCTGGTGGCAGATTCCATTAAAGAGAGAGTGAAAAACCACATACATATTCATTCTGGGCAGTCAGAGCTATTGACTGACAGACAATGGAATGAATAAAAGTATTACCTATCAATCTTTTGATTGTCAGTAATCTGCAGTCCCCCTTGGGAACTGGCAAGAATTATTTTCTCCCTCTTAAAATTCACCAGTCTCTTTTAGGACAGATAAGACAAATTCATCATAGGCAGGCTCTCTGGCACTTTCTTAACAGTATAAATATTCTTTATTTCTAATTTTAACAGAGGAGGAGAAAAAAATATGCTCTTAAATTCTATCTTTCTTATATACAAACCTTGTGTGAATTATAGAATGTTCTTGTGAGTGAGGAAAGACAAGAAAACATAGTAAAAAGGAGCAATCTTTCTCAGAAACAAAATCTAGAAAGAGCATGAGCAAATCTAGAAGAGCATTGTGGATGCCATGTCTGCTTTATGTTAGTTCTCTTGGATCTGACATTTTGTTTTTAATGATTCCAGATTTAGATTATAACTTCATAAAAATTAGGGTGACATAAGAGAAAGGCTTTCTAGTGAAAGACAACCCATGTTTTACCAAAAATATCCAACTCAATGACATCAGCAAGCTTTGATCTTGGTGTCTGAGGTATATAATTGAGAGTTCCTTGGACTGCAAGGAGATCAGTCCTGAATGTTCATTGGAAGAACCGATGTTGAAGATGAAACTCCAATACTTTGGCCACCTGATGTGAAAAACTGACTCATTTGAAAAGACCCTGATGCTGGGAAAGATTGAAGGCAGGAGGAGAAGGGGACAACAGAGTATGAGATGGTTGGATGGCATCACCAACTCAGTGGACATGAGTTTGAGTAAACTCTGGGAGTTGGTGATGGACAGGGAGCCCTGGCGAGCTGCGGTTCATGGGGTCACAAAGAATCAGACACAACTGAGTGACTGCACTGAACTGAATTCTCATAACAGTATTCATGCTTGAAGCATGTAAGATTGTCATTCTGAAGTCTTAATTACAGCCTTACTAGAGATATTCCTTAGAGAACAAACTAAAAAGAACACAATCAGCTAAGCTTCAGGGAAGGATTACAAGGTACGGTTCACAGGATCTGCATAGTTGTTATCACCTATCCTCATAGTTGGGTATCACAGCTCAGAGGTGGCAAATAGTTTCATTTTTCAACAGAATTCTAAATGATGGAAAGTAGCTGCATGGCATGCCATGTTGAGAAGCATCCAGAAGCTGTTTCAGAACTTTAATTGGAAAAAGTGCACTATTATTGATTATGCCTACTTAGCAGGGACTGGGAGTAAGACTTGTCTTATGGTATGACCAGTAGGTCTGCTGTTAATGTTTCTTATTAGTTTTCCTAAGGGAGACAGTATCCTAGAAGGAAAGATTTGGAATCAATCACACATGTTCTCAATCCTGGTTCTGTATTTAATATCCCTAAGGCTTCATTTTTTTCATTTAAAGTGGGGGTAATAATAATTGTGATCTGTTATATATTATTTATTTAGTGCCATAGGCTTTGCCTGGGCTTTACTTAGTGACATGGGCTTAGTTCAAAAGGGATTTGAGTATTTCAACTCATGTGATTCTCACAAGTGCCCAGTACAATCAAACTCTGGTATTGTAGAAGAAAGATACTTTCCACTTTGGAAAAACCATCCTCCTCAGTCCAGTGTATTTGAACTCTACCTAATGTACTAGTTAGGATCTGCTTGAAGGGAGGACTTGTACATCAAATTTGAAGAACCAAAAGAGCTTCACATGATCCAAAGGACATCTGAGGATTAATTTTAAGTGGAGGGGGGATTGATGAATCTGCTGCTAAGTTGCTTCAGTTGTGTCCGACTCTGTGCGACCCCAAAGACAACAGCCCACCAGGCTTCCCTGTCCCTGGGATTCTCCAGGCAAGAACATTGGAGTGGGTTGCCATTTCCTTCTCCAATGCATGAAAGTGAAAAGTGAAAGTTAAGTCCCTCATTTGTGTCTGACTCTTCGCCATCCCATGGGCTGCAGCCCACCAGGCTCCTCCGTCCATGGGATTTTCCAGGCAAGAGTACTGGAGTGGGTTGCCATTGTCTCCTCTGGATAGATGGCTAGGGGTATCCATAGAGTGTCCCCACCACCAGTTAATGTGTAGATGATACTAGAAACTGTTGTGATGAAGGACCTGACTACCTCCATTTCATGCCCATTATTGCATTAAGACATGATACTAGAAGTCTGCAATCTTTGCCTGGTTTCAGCAGGTACTGTAACCTTCTTTCAAGTAACCAAGTTATATTCACTTTCAGATTCTGCTAAATATCTTCCATATTTACATGCCACTATCCCTTCACCAATAACAGTGGAACTGCTATCTTATTGTTTTTTTATGAAAAATTTTATTTTAAATTTTTTTTGGTCATTTAATGAACTAGTGGTAAACAAAAATGTTGGGTTTGGCTATGTGAACATACTAAGTTCTTCAGAGTGTTTGAAAACACTGGAAAGGTAAAGCAACCAATTAAACATACTCTTTTGAGATTTCAGATTTTTGTTCAATTTAACACTTTGGTCTAATCAAAACAAATGACTGACAAGTACCCCTATCATGGCATGTTCAATCACTAAAAAATATCTATCTCTATTGAGAGATTGACAGTAGAACTTCTATCTTATTGACACTAAATTTAGAGTAACAGACTGAGATTCATAGCCTAACATCTCAGGACCCTGCCAGTCATTCCCAGCCAGACACCCTTCTGGCTGAGGGATTGACATGCTACTCCAAGTTTAAATGGGGAATAAACCGGTCACAACACAAGCCAGTTTTTCTCTTACTTTCTCTGACATCTCTTGAAATTGTACCAGAAATGAATAATCCTCAAATCTCTGGATTGGTAGGAAACTAATACAGTCTAGCCAAAAGGGCTCTTCGGGAATGTTAGTCTGAAGTTTGGCTCTGAGATGAGGATGGAGAACCCTGTCCAAGTTTTCCTGAAGAAGAAGTAGCCCTGCCTTCCATCCTCCTGAGATTGAGTCTTTCCCCTCTGAGCCTTCACTGTTCCAAAATGGCAGGCAGAAATGGTCAGCTTCCCCACTGCTTCTTCCTTCCCAGCCTTCCTGTATTCTAGTCCTTCACTAGAGACCTCATTTCCTTTTTACTCTTTCTTTCCCTCTAATCCTGATTTCTGTATCTCTTTCTCCACTATAAACTCTAACCTAGCAATGTTTTCATGGAGACATTTTTTTATGGAGACTTCAAGTCTTAGAAATTTTTGGTTTGTTTCTACCTTTTCTATTTTTTTTTTAAATTCATTTATTGTCTGGGGGCAGGTAAATTGGCATGGAGGAATAAACAAAAACTACTACAATTTAGGAAAAGCAGAGATCTACACAATGTTTATTTTTAACCACCAATTTTAGTCAAATTAAGAGCATATGACTACTTTACAACTCAGTTTGCTAATTAAGTGGTGATTGGGATATTAAATTTTAAAGTAGAATTTAGTCAGACAATAATTACCAGTGAACTAGTTAAATTTACTTTTCAGTGTTTTCAATTTTCTGCACAAATGGAATTTTAAGTTAATAAGTTGTAATGATTCTAGCATCTTTCTTTTGTCAATAAATAAAAAGCAGGCAAGACAAAGATAATAAAAGAAATTTCCTTCCCACATTGTATCTTATAGGAAACATGTAGTGTTACAGGGAAGAGCCAATTCTGACTCAACGCTGGACCTGTTCCTTAAACCTTTGCTTTCCTTTGCTTTTGTTCACTAAAAGGGTATTTTTTATAAATAATCCCCTGCCTTGGGGAACCCTGCCCCTCTACTTAATGTTATATTAAAGAGCCTTTGTTCAGGACCCTGTCTACATATAGGTAGTTACAAGAAGTAAGAAATTAACACAACTACTCCCCAAGGCTTGCCATTCTAGGAGATATTTGCAAGATTAATGGCTTTTTTATTTTTTTTTAACTTCATTTCCTCACCTCCCCCCATCTCTGATCCATAAAAGAATCTGGCATCCATACTATCCATGCATGGTTATTTTGAGACACTAGTCTGCCATCTTCTTAGTTAGCAGGCTTTTCAAATAAAGTCATATTCCATGCCTTAACACTCCATCTCTTGGATTTATTGACTTGTTGTGCAGTAAACAGAGTGAGCTTGGACTCAGTAGGTTGGTGAAAATGCAATTGCAGCTTTGGACTGTGAATTGTAAATCACTGTAACTAGGCTCAAACACACCTTTATTAATCAAAATAGGAACCATTACAATTAACCCACTTTTGCCAACGAGAAATAAGTTTGTTTTTTCCTGTAGTGTAAAATTCCATGCTTTGAGATTCAAAAACTCTTGGAAAGCACTTTCTGCATCCTGCTGGCCGTGGAAGCATTTTCCCTGCTAAAAGTCAAGACATTGAAGAACTGGTAGCCAGGTGATGAGAGGCCCAGCAAATATGGCAGATGAGGCAAAACTTCACTGCTCAATTTGTTCAATTTTTGAAGTGTTGGTTGTGTGATGTGTGGCCGGGTGTTGTCATGGAGAAGAATTGGGCCCTTTCAGTTGACCAATATTGGCTGCAAGCATTACAGTTTTTCAGTGCATTTCATCACTTTCCTGAGTATGTTTCTCAGATGTAATGGGTTTGCTAGGATTCAGAAAGCTGTAGCAGATCAGACGGGCAGCAAAACACCACAGTGACCTTGACCTTTTTTTTTTTTGGTGCAAATTTGGCTTTGGGGAGTGCTTTAGACCATCTTCTCAGTCCAATCACTGAGCTGGTCACCATCTTGTCACATAAAGTCCACTTTTCATTACATGTTACAATCAAGAAATGTTTATTTATTGTTAATGAGAATAAGAGAAAACGACACTTCAACGATTTTTTCTGATTTTCAGCCATCTCAAGAGGCATGCACTTACTGAGATTTTTCACCTTTCTTATTTGCTTCAATGTCAAATGATTGTAGAATGGTCAATGTTGAATTATTTCACAACTTCTCATGTAGTTGTAGGAAGATCAGCTTTGATGATTGGCTTCAGTTGGCTGTTGTCAACTTCTGATGGCCAGCTACTATGTTCCTCATCTTCAAGTCTCTTGCCTCCTTTGCAAAACTTATTGAACTTCTTGCTGTACTCAACATTCATTAGCAGTTCCTTTGCCAAATGTGTTGTTGATGTTATGAGTTGATTTCACTGCTTTATGTCCCATTTTGAACTCAAATAAGAAAATCACTTAGATTTGTTTTTTGTCTAACATCATTTCCATAGTCTAAAATAAATACACACACACACACACACACACACACACACACAAAACAAACAAGTAATGTCATTAGCAAAACCCCCAAGGCTAGAGATGTGCATTAAAATGATGTGCAATATAATCACAATAGCCACATTTATTTAAGAATATATTCCAATATCAAAAAGCAAATTTCAGTGATGCAAAAATCACAGTTACTTTTGCACCAATCTAAATAGTTAAGTTTAGAGACCTAGGAGGTATGTTGTTTGGTTCAAAGCTTGATTTAGACACTGTGTGATCTCGACCAAGTTACTGAACCTCTTTGTGTCTCAGTTTCTTCATATTAATCAATGCCTATCTCACTGGGTTATCATGAGAAACAGATAAATTAATTCTTAAAAAAAAATTAAATGTTGCCTGGCACATACTAAGTGCTAAGTTAGTGTTATCTATAAAGATTTTGAAACAATTCTTACTCTTTCTAAACTTATCTCTTCCAATGTCAAGCCTATTCAAAAATACAAATTTCTAGAAATGAATCTGGGGAAAAAGAATAAGAGCATAAATTAATTGATGATAGCATCTGCCACACATGATTAGCCAATTATTCTTAATTTGTGACATATCACTGTCCATATTTTTCCTTCCTATCTTCTCTCGTCTCCTTCATAGATTCTCACAACTGAAGTTTTGCAAGTGACTACAGTTGATGGTTCATTTCTCGATTTGGATCAGGTAAAGATCTTGTGAACAGTTACAGAGGTCATGGAAAGACAGAGTATTACAATCTAAAATACTTGAGTTACCTCTACAATAGATCAGTTTCTTCTATAAGCCTTCAAAATAGGGAGGAATGTAACGTTGCCAGGAGACGGGATAGAAAAGAAGAAAAGGCCTTGGCCACCTTGTTCTAGGAAGATTTAGTCAGAGTCACAGTTTGCACTTCTAGCTGCATTCTTAGTCATGCACTGGGGGTTATCTTCCCAGCCTCAGGTGTAAATATGTTACTTGCGTGGTAATTCACATCACAATCTGATTAATAAACTGTTCGCATAATCTAAGTAAGGTATAAACATTCCCTGGCCCCAGGAAGAGTTCAAGTCCTTTCTGACAGGCAGATTTGACCCTTGCAAACATGTTTACCCTTATAATTATCATGGTATTATGGCACCCCACTCCAGTACTCTTGCCTGGCAAATCCCATGGACAGAGGAGCCTGGTGGGCTACAGTCCATGTGGTCGCTGAGAGTCAGACACGACTGAGCGACTTCCCTTTCACTTTTCACTTTCATGCATTGGAGAAAGAAATGGCAACCCACTCCACTGTACTTGCCTGGAGAATCCCAGAGACAGGGGAGCCTGGTAGGCTGCCGTCTATGGG
>SJYW01056222.1:298473-318683 GCA_006410735.1 Raphicerus campestris
ACACACACACACACACACACACACACACAAAACAAACAAGTAATGTCATTAGCAAAACCCCCAAGGCTAGAGATGTGCATTAAAATGATGTGCAATATAATCACAATAGCCACATTTATTTAAGAATATATTCCAATATCAAAAAGCAAATTTCAGTGATGCAAAAATCACAGTTACTTTTGCACCAATCTAAATAGTTAAGTTTAGAGACCTAGGAGGTATGTTGTTTGGTTCAAAGCTTGATTTAGACACTGTGTGATCTCGACCAAGTTACTGAACCTCTTTGTGTCTCAGTTTCTTCATATTAATCAGTGCCTATCTCACTGGGTTATCATGAGAAACAGATAAATTAATTCTTAAAAAAAAATTAAATGTTGCCTGGCACATACTAAGTGCTAAGTTAGTGTTATCTATAAAGATTTTGAAACAATTCTTACTCTTTCTAAACTTATCTCTTCCAATGTCAAGCCTATTCAAAAATACAAATTTCTAGAAATGAATCTGGGGAAAAAGAATAAGAGCATAAATTAATTGATGATAGCATCTGCCACACATGATTAGCCAATTATTCTTAATTTGTGACATATCACTGTCCATATTTTTCCTTCCTATCTTCTCTCGTCTCCTTCATAGATTCTCACAACTGAAGTTTTGCAAGTGACTACAGTTGATGGTTCATTTCTCGATTTGGATCAGGTAAAGATCTTGTGAACAGTTACAGAGGTCATGGAAAGACAGAGTATTACAATCTAAAATACTTGAGTTACCTCTACAATAGATCAGTTTCTTCTATAAGCCTTCAAAATAGGGAGGAATGTAACGTTGCCAGGAGACGGGATAGAAAAGAAGAAAAGGCCTTGGCCACCTTGTTCTAGGAAGATTTAGTCAGAGTCACAGTTTGCACTTCTAGCTGCATTCTTAGTCATGCACTGGGGGTTATCTTCCCAGCCTCAGGTGTAAATATGTTACTTGCGTGGTAATTCACATCACAATCTGATTAATAAACTGTTCGCATAATCTAAGTAAGGTATAAACATTCCCTGGCCCCAGGAAGAGTTCAAGTCCTTTCTGACAGGCAGATTTGACCCTTGCAAACATGTTTACCCTTATAATTATCATGGTATTATGGCACCCCACTCCAGTACTCTTGCCTGGCAAATCCCATGGACAGAGGAGCCTGGTGGGCTACAGTCCATGTGGTCGCTGAGAGTCAGACACGACTGAGCGACTTCCCTTTCACTTTTCACTTTCATGCATTGGAGAAAGAAATGGCAACCCACTCCACTGTACTTGCCTGGAGAATCCCAGAGACAGGGGAGCCTGGTAGGCTGCCGTCTATGGGATCACACAGAGTCGGACACGACTGAAATGACTTAGCAGCAGGAGCAGCATTGCACCTGAATAGATTTGGTATGTAATTTACTCATCTTTGAAGAGAAAATGATTTTACTTCCTACAAAAATTTGGTTGGGTATCACATATCCATAAATCTTGGATATATACAAAGAAATACATACATTTCTTCCTTAACCTATGAGTCAGGGTTTCTGTGGACTTTTTTATAAGCAAAGTTAATCTGCTATTGACAGCTCTTATACTCATTAACATTTGTGAAAACCTTTCAAGAATTAATACAAAATTTTTGCAGCTTTCATTGTCCTCTTCTTGGCCTTTAACTTGACTTGGTATGAATTTTAATTGTCGATTCTTAGTTACTGATGTAGACAAATGTTGCCTCACGATTCTATTAGAAGACCTAAGGTCAATTTCCTCTTTTAAGAAATCAGATAATTATGTTTAGTCACAAAGGAAAAGCTCTTCTTAGCTTACATGTTGATGATCTTAAATAGCTTTACAATCACCTGCACACAAACTGCTCAGGCATCGAAATTAGGATTGTCTTCTATGATACCACATTTTGCTGCTGAAACCTGATCAATAGTTTTGCTAAATAACTGTTCACAGATGTTTGCTTGGCTCTCAACTGTACTAAAAGTTAAAATTACTATTGGTCAAAGATATCCTCCAAAGCATAATTGGATTATTTTCACTAACTCTGTTCAATAGATCAATTGGTTGTTAGCTATCTTTCTTTTATTCTTGGGTCTTAATTTTAAGCCCAAGTGGTCTGCAGTAACATGGACTAGCAGAAAATACTTAAGTCAGGGAATTGGGATAAGGAGCACCAATGACAATCACATATGCAGAAAACAAACAAACAAACAAAAAGATAGCTTGCTTAGCTCTGGACAAGTCCTATCCCAACTTGTTCTATCCTATCTATACTCTTTACCCAAGATCTCTCCAGTCTTAGACTCTCATTCTTATTTATGGGTCCTCTCCTAAGAGTCAAAAGAATCAACTTTTGATCTCCTTTTTGGACATTGTGGTTTCTTCTCATCAAAATAAACTTCTCTTTCTATTTATACTCTCAGTCCTCACCAAGTTTTGGGTGAAGTTCCATCTGCAATCTTCTAACTTGGATGGAACACCAAAGAGTAAAAATAAATTTGCTTTCCTAGGAGGCAATTACCTGCAACAATGCAAAATGAAGTTACATCTAATTTAAATGGAAGGAGAAGAGCCTGAAAACTTTCTTGACTATTTTTATCATTTAAATATATATGTACAGCCTTTTGTTTTATATTTTATTATTTAGTTATCTGTCTGATGCTCTGTACCAATGAATGTAAAATGCCCATTGGGTTTCCAAAGGTTTACAGATAAGACCTTTTTCCTTAACTTTATTTTTGAAATAGTGTCTTTTTTCCCGTTTTATTGAGATATCAGTTCAGTTCAGTCACTCAGTCATGTCCAACACTTTGAAACCCCATGGAGTGTAGCAGGCCAGGCTTCCCTGACCACCATGAACTCTAAGAGCTTGCTACTCATCCATCAAGTCGATGATGCCACCCAACTATCTCATCCTCAAAGGGACTTTCAAGAGTCTTCTCCAAAACCAGTTCAAAAGCATCAATTCTTTGGTGCTCAGCTTCCTTTATAGTTCAACTCTGACATCATAAACATAACTTTGACTAGATACAGATTTGTTGGCAAAGTATTATCTCTGCTTTTTAACATGCTGTCTATGTTGTTCATAGCTTTTCTTCCAAGGAGCAATACTCTTTTGATTTCATAGCTGCCATCACCTCCTGCAATGATTTAGGAGCCCCTCAAAATAAAGTCTCTCACTGTTTCCATTTTTTCTCAATCCATTTGCCATGATGTGATGGTACCAGATCCCATGATCTTAGTTTTCTGAATGTTGAGCTTTAATCCAACTTTTTCACTCTCCTCTTTCACTTTCATTGAGAGATTCTTTAGTTCTTTTTCACTTTCTGCCATAAGTATGGTGTCATCTGCATATATGAGGTTATTGATATTTCTCCCAAAAATCTTGATTCCAGCTTGTGCTTCATCTAGCNTATTTATACTCTCAGTCCTCACCAAGTTTTGGGTGAAGTTCCATCTGCAATCTTCTAACTTGGATGGAACACCAAAGAGTAAAAATAAATTTGCTTTCCTAGGAGGCAATTACCTGCAACAATGCAAAATGAAGTTACATCTAATTTAAATGGAAGGAGAAGAGCCTGAAAACTTTCTTGACTATTTTTATCATTTAAATATATATGTACAGCCTTTTGTTTTATATTTTATTATTTAGTTATCTGTCTGATGCTCTGTACCAATGAATGTAAAATGCCCATTGGGTTTCCAAAGGTTTACAGATAAGACCTTTTTCCTTAACTTTATTTTTGAAATAGTGTCTTTTTTCCCGTTTTATTGAGATATCAGTTCAGTTCAGTCACTCAGTCATGTCCAACACTTTGAAACCCCATGGAGTGTAGCAGGCCAGGCTTCCCTGACCACCATGAACTCTAAGAGCTTGCTACTCATCCATCAAGTCGATGATGCCACCCAACTATCTCATCCTCAAAGGGACTTTCAAGAGTCTTCTCCAAAACCAGTTCAAAAGCATCAATTCTTTGGTGCTCAGCTTCCTTTATAGTTCAACTCTGACATCATAAACATAACTTTGACTAGATACAGATTTGTTGGCAAAGTATTATCTCTGCTTTTTAACATGCTGTCTATGTTGTTCATAGCTTTTCTTCCAAGGAGCAATACTCTTTTGATTTCATAGCTGCCATCACCTCCTGCAATGATTTAGGAGCCCCTCAAAATAAAGTCTCTCACTGTTTCCATTTTTTCTCAATCCATTTGCCATGATGTGATGGTACCAGATCCCATGATCTTAGTTTTCTGAATGTTGAGCTTTAATCCAACTTTTTCACTCTCCTCTTTCACTTTCATTGAGAGATTCTTTAGTTCTTTTTCACTTTCTGCCATAAGTATGGTGTCATCTGCATATATGAGGTTATTGATATTTCTCCCAAAAATCTTGATTCCAGCTTGTGCTTCATCTAGCCCAGCATTTCACATGATGTAATCTGTATATAAGTTAAATAAGCAGGGTGACAATACACAGCCTTGATGTACTCCTTTCCTGATTTGGAACCAGTCTTTTGTTCCATGTCCAGTTCTGACTGATTATTCCTGAACTGCATATAGATTTCTCAGGAGGCAGGTAGAATGGTCTGGTATTCCCATCTCTTGAATAATTTTCCACAGTGTATAGTGATCCACACAGTCAAAGGCTTTGGCAAAGTCAACAAAGCAGACAGAAGTAGGTGTTCTGGAACTCTCTTGCTGTTTTGATGATCCAACGGATGTTGGCAATTTGATCTCTGGTTCCTCTACTTTTTCTAAATCCAGATTGAACAACTGCAAGTTGATGGTTCGTGTACTGTTGAAGCCTGGCTTGGAGAATTTTGAGCCTTATTTTGCTAGCATGTGAGATGAGTGCAGTTGTGACGGTAGTTTGAACATTCTTTGGCATTGCCTTTCTTTGGGATTGAAATGAAAACTGACCTTTTCCAGCCCTGTGGCCATTACTGAGTTTTCCAAATTTGCTGGCATACTTAGTGCATCACTTTCACAGCATCATATTTTAGGATTTGAAACAGCTCAACTGGAATTCCATCACCTCCACTAGCTTTGTCTCTGGTGATGCTTCCTAAGGCCCATTTGACTTCACATTTCAGGATGTCTGGCTCTAGGTGAGTGGTCACACCATCATGATTATCTTGGTCATGAAGATCTTTTTTGTATTGTTATCTGTGTATTTTTTCTACTCTTCTTAATATCTTCTGCTACTGTTAGATCCATACCATTTCTGTCCTTTATTTTGTCCTTTATTATTTGTAGATATAATTGACATATAACATTGTATAATTTTAAGGTGTGCAACATACTGACTTTATATATGTCTATACTGCAAAAATGATCACCATAATAAGATTAGTTAACACATACAACACCTCATATAGTTTCAGTTTTGTGTGTTAGTGGAGACTTTTATAATATACTACTTAATGACTTACTAATGTATAATATGGTGTTGTAACAATAGTCATCATGCTGTATGTTACATCTCCAGAATTTTCTCATCTTTTAATTGGAAGTTTGTACCATTTGACCACCTTCACCCATTTCTCTTACTCCCTGCCCCTGAGAAATGGAATATTCTCTGCCATGTCAGTAAACAAGGATGCCACAGTCATCAGCAATTGCAGCCCTTCAGTGTGAGCCAGTGAGCCTAGAGGATACTCAGAAAGGAGAAGAAAATCTGCCATTTAGCAGCCATAAGACTGCTATGATGAGACCTCAGAAACTCAGGATGTGAAAATGGGATACTAGCCCCAAAGAGTTGAGGTGCATATCAAAAGGATGATTTCAGAGCCCAGACTTTTACATCTTCCCATAAATAGAAAAATGCTAAATTTTTAAATTTGAGATAGATGGTTTTCTTTAATTTACTAAAAAATATTTTGATGTTCAGACTACCTGCCCTCTGTTGCAAAACTTCTGTATAACTTGGCTCCTCCTCTCACTTTCTTGGAGCAGTTCTCTCAAAGTTACTTAAGATGCAGTCTCCCAGGATTCAAGTCCTAAAATATTCCCACCAAATAAACACAACTCTCAACTTTAAAGTTGTGAATATTTTTTTGGTTGACACCCCTGATAAACAGCAAACTTCTCTCTGTTTTTGAGTTTTGGGTTTTTTTTTTTAGATTCCACATAAAAGTGAGATTATACAATATCTATCTTCTTCTGTCTGATTAATTTAATTTAGCATAATGTTCTCAAAGTCTACACAATTTGTGAAAAATAGCAGTGTTTTCATCTTTTTGTGGCTGAATAATATTCCACTGAATTTGTATTTCATATTTTCTTTTTTTTTTAAATTTTTTTTAGATTCCACATAAAAGTGAGATTATACAGTATTTATCTTCTTCTGTCTGATTAATTTAATTTAGCATAATGTTCTCAAAGTCTACACAATTTGTGAAAAATGGCAGTGTTTTCATCCTTTTGTGGCTGAATAATATTCCATTGAATCTGTATTTCACATTTTCTTTACCCATTCACCTATTAATGGACACTTATTTTGTTTACACACTTCCATATCTCAACTGTATAAATATAGTAGTGCAGATATTTCTTGAAATAATGACAACAGGCCTTGAAATCCTCAAATATAAAATTTCCTTCACTGATGGTGTCAGTAAAGGGAAAGACAGTACTTTCCCTGAACTCTCCATTCCCATATTTCTGGAATCCTTTACTGAACATTTCTATTTTCTGTGTTTGAAGTCTTTCTACACTGGTTTGCAGGGCTATGAGACCAATGGATCTGTGATCTCACCAGTCCCTTTCAGTACTGACTGAATGAATCTTATATACATATAGTTCCAGTTCTATATTTGTCAATCTGGTGATAGGGTGCCATGTTATAACACCATGTTATTTGTGTTTCTGTGCCTTAGAAAGGGCTTTCCCTCTGTCTTCCAATTTTCTATTTATTTACTTAATAAGCATATATTAAGAAGTTACTGTATGTTTAGATGCTGGAGATTCAAAGTTGATCCAGTAAAAGACTCTTCATTAGGGAACTTTTACTTTGTGTGGTCAGGATTACTGAATCAAGTAAACAACTCAGTAAATAATATAATTACAATGCTATGAAGGTAATAATCAGGGTGATAAGACAGAATAGTGGTTCTCAATTATGTCCAAACATTAGAATCAACTGGAGAGCTTTAATAATTTACAGGTGCTTAGGCTTCATCTCCAGAATTGCTAGGAATGAGATACATGTATTTTTTAAAAACTGCCCGAGTAATTTTTAAAAACAGCTTTATTGAAATATAATTTATACTACCCATTGTAAACATATAGTTTGATGATTTTTAGTAAACAACAAAGTTGTGCAACTATCCTTAGAGTTCAGTTTTAGAACATTTCCATTCACGGCAAATAGATGAAGAAAAAATGGAAACAATGACAGACTTTATTTCCTTGGGCTCCAAAATCACTGTGGATGGTGACTGCAGCCATGCAATTAAAAGATGTTTGCTCCTTGGAAGAAAAGTTATGACAAACCTAGATACCATATTAAAAAGCAGAGCCATCACTTTGCTGACAAAGGTCTGTCTAGTCAAAGCTGTGGTTGCTCCAATAGTCACATATGGATGTGTGAGCTGGGACATAAAGAAGGCTGACTGCCAAAAAATTGATGCTTTCTCACTATAGTGCTAGAGANTTTTTTTTTTAGATTCCACATAAAAGTGAGATTATACAATATCTATCTTCTTCTGTCTGATTAATTTAATTTAGCATAATGTTCTCAAAGTCTACACAATTTGTGAAAAATAGCAGTGTTTTCATCTTTTTGTGGCTGAATAATATTCCACTGAATTTGTATTTCATATTTTCTTTTTTTTTTAAATTTTTTTTAGATTCCACATAAAAGTGAGATTATACAGTATTTATCTTCTTCTGTCTGATTAATTTAATTTAGCATAATGTTCTCAAAGTCTACACAATTTGTGAAAAATGGCAGTGTTTTCATCCTTTTGTGGCTGAATAATATTCCATTGAATCTGTATTTCACATTTTCTTTACCCATTCACCTATTAATGGACACTTATTTTGTTTACACACTTCCATATCTCAACTGTATAAATATAGTAGTGCAGATATTTCTTGAAATAATGACAACAGGCCTTGAAATCCTCAAATATAAAATTTCCTTCACTGATGGTGTCAGTAAAGGGAAAGACAGTACTTTCCCTGAACTCTCCATTCCCATATTTCTGGAATCCTTTACTGAACATTTCTATTTTCTGTGTTTGAAGTCTTTCTACACTGGTTTGCAGGGCTATGAGACCAATGGATCTGTGATCTCACCAGTCCCTTTCAGTACTGACTGAATGAATCTTATATACATATAGTTCCAGTTCTATATTTGTCAATCTGGTGATAGGGTGCCATGTTATAACACCATGTTATTTGTGTTTCTGTGCCTTAGAAAGGGCTTTCCCTCTGTCTTCCAATTTTCTATTTATTTACTTAATAAGCATATATTAAGAAGTTACTGTATGTTTAGATGCTGGAGATTCAAAGTTGATCCAGTAAAAGACTCTTCATTAGGGAACTTTTACTTTGTGTGGTCAGGATTACTGAATCAAGTAAACAACTCAGTAAATAATATAATTACAATGCTATGAAGGTAATAATCAGGGTGATAAGACAGAATAGTGGTTCTCAATTATGTCCAAACATTAGAATCAACTGGAGAGCTTTAATAATTTACAGGTGCTTAGGCTTCATCTCCAGAATTGCTAGGAATGAGATACATGTATTTTTTAAAAACTGCCCGAGTAATTTTTAAAAACAGCTTTATTGAAATATAATTTATACTACCCATTGTAAACATATAGTTTGATGATTTTTAGTAAACAACAAAGTTGTGCAACTATCCTTAGAGTTCAGTTTTAGAACATTTCCATTCACGGCAAATAGATGAAGAAAAAATGGAAACAATGACAGACTTTATTTCCTTGGGCTCCAAAATCACTGTGGATGGTGACTGCAGCCATGCAATTAAAAGATGTTTGCTCCTTGGAAGAAAAGTTATGACAAACCTAGATACCATATTAAAAAGCAGAGCCATCACTTTGCTGACAAAGGTCTGTCTAGTCAAAGCTGTGGTTGCTCCAATAGTCACATATGGATGTGTGAGCTGGGACATAAAGAAGGCTGACTGCCAAAAAATTGATGCTTTCTCACTATAGTGCTAGAGAAGACTATTGAGAGTCTTGTGGACAGCAAGATCAAACCAGTCAATCTTAAAGGAAATCAGCAGTGAATATTAACTGGAAAGACTGATGCTGAAGCTGAAGCTCAAATACTTTGGCCACCTGATCCAAAGAGCTGACTCATTGGAAAATACCCAGAGGCTGGGAACGATTGAGGGCAGGAAGAGAAGGTAGTGACAAAGGATTAGATGGTTGGAAAGCATCATCGACTTAATGGACATTAATTGAATTTGAGCAAACTCCAAGAGACAGTGAAGGACAGGGCAGTCTGGCACGCTGGTGCTGCAGTTCATGGGGTCACAAAGAGTTGGACACAACTGAGTTACTGAGAAACAAGAAGAATCCTTCTGCTCCTTTGATTCATTCTCACCTCCAGTCTTAAGCAACCCTTGATCTACTTTCTACAGATCTGCCTTTTCTAGACATTTGCCAGATAGTTTTAATGTGCATGATGGACTGAGAAACACTAGGCAGAGTAAATAAGGGGTGGGAACAGCTGTGCTAAATTGCAAGGATGAAAATAAACCATTTTTACAAGGAATGTGGATAATAGCTCTCTTGATTGAGAGAAGTGCACAAACTGGTCCTCCTTGGAGGAGGGAGAGAGCTTTGCATGGTTCAGGAGCAAAATGGAGGCCACTGTGCAAAATGAACAAGGGTGAGAACAGAGCAAGAGGCAGAATCCAGAATGTTCCAGGCTTTGTTGCATGGTGAGGAGCTTGGGTTTCCCTTTGAGAGCATGAGAGATCACTGAAGGTTTTATGTAGAAGTACAACATGCTATGATTTTCCTTTTCAAAGATTTCTATCAGCTTTGCAGAGCTGAGTTCAGAGAGGGCCCAAAGAGAAAAGCAGAAAGGTAGAAGCCTATGTGTATGTGGCTGATTTCTACTCATCCTTTAAGATTTGATTAAATGTAACCTACATTGCTTGGCTTTCTCTGTGCCCCCACTTTTGTTCCCATAAAGCTCCATCCATAATTTCACTAAAAACCAATTATAAGGGATTATTAATAATCTACTTGTCTATCTCATCTATATGTTTTGCATGACTTTTTTGGATTACTTGGCAGGGAAAAACTCACCAAATAAATAAATTAATGGAAAAATAACAAACAACAATAAGACAGCAAAAAGAATAACGTGTTATTTATCTTTTTATTATGAGCACCTGGCATGATGCGTGATCAAACAACAGGTGCTCAGGAAATAAATATTTGTTAAATTGAATAATGCATTTCTTCAAGGGCTGAGGCCATGCCTCATGTTTTGAATCTTCTCAGCAAGTAGCATATTTAATGCACAAGAGAAGCAATGTATAATTTCAATTGCATAAATTAATCTAACTTGAGATTTGATTCCATCAGCACATGGACTACAAGGTGAGATAATAATGGAAGTCAAAATTTGTATAACAATATATAGCTTTCAAAAGGTTTTCATTCATTCAGGATATTCTTTCCGAGTACCTGCCTTGTACCAGGCACTGTACATGGGTGGTATAAGATTTGACAAATTAGTAAAAGTATCTCTGCTTGGAGCCGTCATGTTGGAGGAAGTTGAAAATCACAATATCATACAATAGGCTTGAGAGGAGCATAAGTCAGACTTCATTATCCTCATTTTACAGATGGGGAAAAAATAAACAAAACAAGGAATATTGAGGAGCATACCTAAAATATGAACTGAGACTCTAATCTGTGACTTTTGCCTCTAAATCCCTTTGCTGAATGGTGGATCTTGGAAAGAATTGCTATATCCATGACACTTAGGTGTGTTCCTGTGGAAAATAATGATTATCTCTGAAATGCAGAAAATATCAGATTCTTTTTAAACATGGAATTACAGATGGAAGGGACCTTAGGGAGCATTTGGTTCACCTATTTTATTTTACAGATAAGTAAATCAAGACCTTTTGGCCACCTCATGCGAAGAGTTGACTCATTGGAAAAGACTCTGATGCTGGGAGGGATTGGGGGCAGGAGGAGAAGGGGACGACAGAGGATGAGATGGCTGGATGGCATCACTAACTCGACAGACGTGAGTTTGAATGAACTCCAGGAGTTGGTGATGGACAGGGAAGCCTGGCATGCTGCAGTTCATGGGGTCACAAAGAGTCAGACATGACTGAGTGACCGAACTGAACTGAAATCAAGACCTAGGGAAATGAAATTACTTTCCTTCATTTTACAAAAGTATTTAGTCAGAAAGTCATGAACTCTCAGAGTGAAAAGTCCTCATCCATTTTACTGTTGGGCAAATTTGGATCCAGAGATGTGAAGTGATTTGCATAAAATTATATACCTAGAAGGGGCTTCCTTGGTGGCTCAGAGGTTAAAGTGTCTGCCTGGAATGCAGGAGACCTGGGTTCAATCCCTGTGTCGGGAAGATCTCCCGGAAAAGGAAATGGAAACCCACTCCAGTACTCTTGCCTGAAGAATCCCATGGAGGGAGGAGCCTGGTAGGCTACAGTCCATGTGGTCCCAAAGAGTCGAACACAACTGAGTGACTTCACTTAGCAAACTTATATACCTAGAAAATGGCAGAACTCCCAAAGGAATCTGAGTCCCTTAGCTTTTGGTCCACTGTTCTCACCACTAGCTTGGAAAAAACTTAAAAGCTTATGCCTTTTGTTCACCAAAAGACTTGTAAAAATGTTCATAATGCCTTTAAGCATAATGGTCAACAAGTAGATAAAGCAAAAATGTCCCTTGTGGTAGAATGAATATAGTCACATAATAGAATAAAGCAATGAAAAAGACTGAGCTACTGTTTCACAAAACAACGTCAGAAAATCTTAACATAGAAAAGAGATCAGGACAAAAAAAGAGTCCATACTGTATGATTTTATTCAAATGAAGTTAAAAAACAGGCAAAATAGTGACAGAGGTTAAGTTCAATAGGGTTGAGATGGGGCATGAAGGAATTTTCCAGTGTGCTGTATATGTTCTTTGTTTTGATCTGAATGGAGGTAACAAAGGTGTAAACATATATAAGTCCTCAAATTGGCCTTTTAACATCTGTACATGTATCTGAATGCAAGTTACTTCTTAACAGATTTGATGAATGAAAAAATAATGAAAAGTTCTAATTGTCATCTCCTGTTCTCTTATAACAGCTCTGAGAAGTAAGACCAGACTTGAGAGTATTAGGCTCAGGGAGTTTTATGACCAACCACAGTGTTCATGGAACATGCTGCCCATCCACAGTTCTGCTTGAAAGGCTGTTGATTTCAAGACTTCAGTCAATAAACATCTTTAACCTTTGTATAGACTAGGGGTATCCAACCCCTGGATCATGGGGTTTGGTATTGGTCTGTGGCCAATTAGGATCCAGGCTGCCCAGTAGGAGGTGAGCAGTAGGCAAGCAAACAAAGCTTCATCTGTATTTACAGCTGTTCCCCATCTATTGTATTCTCACCTGAATTCTGCCGCCTGTCAGAGAAGCAGCAGCATCAGATTCTCACAGAAGCGTGAACCGTGCTGTGAACTGTGCACATGAGGGATCTAGATTGCCCATTCCTAATGAGATTCATCCCAAAACTTTCCTTTCCCCAACACACACTCCCTTTCAGAACCATGGAAAAACTGTCTTTCACAAAACTGATTCCTGGTGCCAAGAAGGTGGGGATCACTGCTATAGACTATACATGTGTCAAGATTTTGTATTGCAATAAATGGTATCTAATGGGTTTGGATTAGACAATATACTCAACTTGTTAATTCCCAATTATCCCCTGAAATTATTTTCTGATTTCTCAACCTGTATCAATGAACACAACAGAGTTTGGATCTAAGAGATTGTTTTCTGAAAAATACTTCACATAGTTTGCTTTGCAGAAAAAAATTCTAGAGGCAGTTTCAGATTTACATCTGCATCACAATTTCTTGAATTTATTATTTTGTTTTGTTTCTGAGGTAGAACATCCACACAAACACCAGTTGCAGCATTATTTAGAATGGAAACTGATAGGAAACAAATATTCAGTGATAGGGAATGCCTATGTGAACTGTGGTGTATCTATTAAATGGAATATAATGCAGACATTAAAATTTAAACAATAGCTTGGAAAGTTCTTTTGGTATGGTAAGGGGAAACCATAAATGAAATTTCATGTACAGTATGTCTCAAGTACTCAACAGTATACATGTTTATTAAAATGCACATATACTCAAGTGTCATCATGAGCTGATTATGTTTAGATGGGAGAACTAGAATATTGCTCTTCTTCCTACTCTTCTATAGTTCTTAAATTTTCTTTAATGAGTGTGCATTATATTTATAACTTAAAGAATTACATCTTAAGACAAAACAGATCAATTTCCAATATCTTTGATGTGTATTTTCAGATGGTATCTATTTTTCAGAGCTATCAATGTCTCTAACAACATCACATTCTTAAACCAGTAAACTGAGGTTTATTAAGCCCTAACTTTGTGTCAAAGGCTTCTCATAGCACTATGAGGAATAAAATTAAAATATAACAGTGTAAATAAAAGGAACAAAAAACATATGGGAAAAAAAGACTAATGTAAGTGTAAAGACTTATTAGAGTTTATTTTGACCTATTTCCTATTAGACATTTGATATCAATCATATTTAAAAATTCCTTGATGAAAGTGATTATGATAATTTCCATCCATTTATCCCACAAACATTTACAAACATCTAATGTGTGTCATACTGTTCTTGTGGTTCTCAAGGCAAGAATACTGAAGTGGTTTGTGATGGACATGGAGGCCTTATTTGCTTCAGTCCATGGAGTCACAAAGAGTCAGGCACGACTGAGCAACTGAACTGAACTGAATGTATGTCAGGCATTGTGTTCAGTGCTAGTGATAGAGTTAGGGTAAAGGGACAAAGTAGGTGATTAAACAGTTAATCCCACTAGAGGATTGTAAATAGAAAAAATATGGGAGACCCTTGTGAGTGTGTGTGTGTGTGTGTGTGCTCATTCACTTCAGTTGTGTTTGACTCTTTGTGACCCCATGGAGCATAGCCCACCAGGCTCCTTTTTCCATGGGATTCTCCAGGCAAGAATACTGTTGAGCATTGCCATGCTCTCCTCCAGGGGATCTTCCTGACCCAGGGACCAAACCCATATCTCTTGCAGCTCCTGCATTGCATGAGGATTCTTTACTACTGAGACATTTGGGAATCACTTTGGAGATCCCTGTAATTAATGATTACTTGCTTAGCAAGAAAACCCTGCAACAGAAGCACAAGACATGCCCCAAAACAATAAAATAATGGTGACATGAGACACGTATCCTTCCCAGTGAGCTCAGTAAGTTATTGATCCCGAGGACATCCTCTCTACACACATAAAAAAAAAACAATGATTTCTGGACCTAGTTTGACCACGTAGGGACAAGAAAACTCCCCTGCTCAACCTGGAGGAGGAGCTGATGGTGAAAACACGACAACTACTCAAGAAAGGCAAAGAAGTACTTCTTCCCCTCCTCACTTTTTATTTTATTATAAAACTAAAGCTCAGTGAGGTCTCAGGGAGTGGCACACCCTTGCCCACCCACTTGTAAGCCTCACAAGCATCATATTCTAATAAATCACTCCTTAACTATTAGGTCAATCATGTCCTACTCTTTGTGCCCCCATTGACTATGCAGTCCATGGAATTCTCTGGGCCAGAATACTGGAGTGGGTAGCCTTTCCCTTCTCCATGGGATCTTCTCAATTCAGGGATCGAGCCCAGGTCTCCCACATTGCAGGTGGATTCTTTACAAGCTGAGGACTGCAGTCCTCATTTTGCCCCATAATCTTAGGGTTAGGGTTAGGGTTAGGGTTAGGGTTAGGGTTAGAAGGCAAGCCCAAGAATACTGAAGTGGGTAGCCTATCCCTTCTCCAGCAGATCTTCCTGACCCAGGAATCGATCCAGGGTCTCCTGTATTGCAGGCAGATTCTTTACCAACTGAGCTATCAGGGAAGCCCCACAAGAATAATAAATCACTTCTCAACTATCAGTTTGTCTCTCACTGAATTCTTTCTGCACTAAGACCTAAAGGACTATGGTACTGGAACTCTTCAGAGCCCCAGGAAACAACACTCATCTGTTTCACTGGGGATATAAAGATAAATAAGATGCAATTCTTACAGCTCTATGTAAATTATATGTAAAGAAAAATGTATCACAAGGGAGCTTATCCACTGAACATATGTAAAAAGCACTGAGAAGTTAAATGACTTGTCCAATGTCCTACAGAAAGACAGTGCTGGGGCCAGGAATCAAGGTGCTCATCTGCAACATCCTGGTTTTGAGGATAACTGTGTGATGTGGGTTACGGATGCTGGAGGACTGCCAAAGTCTTCAGCAGCCAGCAAAACATTCAGTGAAGGGACAACCTCACTAGGTTTCACCATGGATGAGATTTGTGTACCTGGAGGTGACAGGGGAAGATCCCAGCAACTCAAAAGCCCAAGAGATAAAAATGATCCCATGCTCTTATAGTATTGTAAGGAAATGGATCCCCAGTAAGGTAATAAGGCCACAATATGCTTCAAGCTATTTAGTCACTTGGATTTCAACCTCAGATTGTCACCTCTGCAGTAAGGCCCAATGTCAGCCAGTCTTTTCCTAGAACCCAATTATAAACATATAAATTAGTATTGGTGTGTCTCTTATTTAGTAGCTTTTAAAAGAGATTGACTATTTCTGTCCATCAGAATGTGAAATCCAAGAGAATGCAGACAATGTCTGCCTTATTCCTAGCTGAATTCTTAGAGCCTAGAACAAAGCCTGGAAAATAAACTTTCATGAAATATTTGTTGAATTAATTAATTGATGTTATGGGAGCACCAAGGAAGTTTTCCAGCTTGGATAGAAATGGGGGTGGATGTCAAGAAGGCTTTCTGTGGGAGGTGGCAATTAAGATAGGCTTCAAAGGATGAATAGATTGTCTGCAGGGTCTGAATAGAAATGGGAGGGCTGAGGGAAGTGAGAGAAGACATTGTTGAATATGGGAATATCACAGGAATGACATGGTGGAGAAAAACCACTGGAGAAGAGCTGGAAAGTGGCAAACTGGTACCTAAAGATGATGCTCAAAATGAGGCAGGGACTAGAATCCACCAGGACTTGTAAGCTTCCGTTTTATTTGGATTTGATTTAAAATAAAGCAATAAGATGGTTTTAAGTGGGAATGGTCACAACTGGATCTTTGTTTTAGAAAGTCTGACAGTATGAAAAGACATTTTGGGTGGCACAAGACGGGTGAGGATTTCAGCTGGGAAATGGAAAAGTAGTTCCTGACCTCTAGGACCTGGCTGGGACTTTCAATCAGAACTTGATGTTCCCCTGGTGAACATAAATGCCTTCACAGACCACAAGAGAGAAGGTCACTCTGCCCATAATGGGTCAAGTAAAACAAATAAACAAACAAACAAAACCCACTTCATAATCTTATCACACAGACACAAAGTACATTTTCCTAACTATAAAAATGATCAAACATCCCCCTTTCCTGTTAATGTCAGCCACTGATGCTGCTTCACCAATTATACTTTTCACCCTGTTTCATTCTTCCAGTATTATAGATAAGATATACAGTCTCAAGATTACCTCCATTTCTTGACAACACACAGTTCAGAGGGGCTTCTTCTTCCTTGAACCCTCCTCTGAAGCACCCAACACAAGTTTAAATCCTATAATAAAGCTTTCTTAGCACCTGATATTGAGAAGCCTGATGATACCCATTCTGCCTTATTGGTAAGAGCAATAGACCAGATTTGTTCAACTGAATATGTGTTCCTGGTGGCCTTTGGCTGGAAGGCAATAACATCATTAAAAGATTGCTACAATTAAAGTGCTACAGTCCACCTGTACCAGTTTGTGAGAGCCTATTGTTAAATTTTAGGAATTTTGCAAGTTGTTAAATACATCATTATTAATAATTAAAATCTATAAATTTTCCATTACATTTAATTATATTGAAACAATAGCAATGCATCCTCAAAACTCACTACTTCCAATTCTTTTATTACATTTTCTTATTTTCTCTGCTCTGGAGATTATTAGAATCATATATATTTTTTTAATCTTTTATGGTAGAAATAGTACAAAACGATGTGCCACTGTGCCTCATTCTTACTCCATGTTTAATGATATCTTTCATATTGTTAGCTGGAAATTTGCCATAACAGAAATAGTTATAACATGGAAATTGACAAACAGTACAAGTCAAAGCTTCTCTCTATCTCCAGCTGTTTGGTAAACCAACAGCTAATCCACAAATGTTGAGGCCTTGCACTGAAGCACTAAAAGCAGGACAGGGGATCATTGAGGCAATTCAAGAACTAGACAGTTGACAAGAGAGCTGACAGAGAAGGGAATTAATTATATGCAGTTTTCTTCTACTCTCTGGTATGAAATCTATGAGACTTGGGCTTCCTTAGCTTAAAGAGTCCTGTTTTTAGTTACCAAGATATGCTTTCCTGATTCTCCTTCTACTTTCCTGAGCCCTATCTGCTCCCAGGCTGATTTCTGGCCTCTGGTTTGAAAGGCAAGAAAAAGCTCAGGGAAGTTCTGCTGCCCTCAGAGCAGTGACAGGGAGCTACCAGGCTGAGGGCATCAAGCTTAGTAATCTTCCATACTGTTCATCATAACCTAAGAGGACAAACACAACTTTGTGTCTTAAATTATTTACTTCGGTTATGGCTTAGAAATAAAGATACATTGAAATATGTATATTACCATACGTAAAATAGATGACCAGTACAAATTTGATACATGAAGCAGGGCACTCAAAACCAGCACTCTGGGACAACCTAGAATGATGGAGTGGGGAGGTGGGAGAAGGGATCAGGATGGAGGGACACATGTGTACTCATGTCTGATTCATATCAATGTATGGCAAAAACCATTAAATATTGTAATTATCCTTCAATTAAAATAAAATGAAAAACCAAACAAAGAAATAAAGATATTTAACTTTTATTTATGTTTTAAAAATTTTAATTGCCATTAAACTTTCACTTATACAAGTCAGATAATAGAAAAGTAGAAAGCAGATAGAAAATATTAAAAAGAGTGTCATATAGAACACGTTAAAATTTTACTAATTGGGGAGGAACAAGAGTTCTGTGCTTTGAAGGAGGGGGCTTCCTAAAATGATTGCCTCTGGCAGACATTCTATGTAGTTAATGGTTATAAAATACTTCAAAGGCCTAAAGTACTTCATCAATGCTGAGATGTAATTGTGCCATTTCATCAGGACATGTTTTATTACTCGTGTTCACAGTGGAATTCTCAAATAGGTTTCAGTGCTGTAGTCTTGGCATCAATACATTGGTTTGTTCCATACACAGATTGCTCACCTGGGCAGCTGTGGTGAGGGCCAGGAGTATGAGGAAGACTAGGCCTATACTTACATGTGAAGAGGGAAGGGTCAGTATGAGTACCACCTCCTGCAGGGAGCCCTTTTAGATAGACCAGTAAGCTCTCTTCAGAACCCCAGCAACTCTCACTCTACCCCTTGAGTCTCCCTCAGGTCAATGTTGTTTTGCATAGTCATTCACATGTTTCTCCTGGAGGTCTGGAATTGTGCCCCTTGCCTCTGCATAGGGTCTGTCCATTATAAAGTTGTAGCCTTTAGAAGATTCTCCAAAAAGTTGCATGCAATTTCAAGGTAAGAGTAAAAGCTTTCTCTTACAAATACACTTCAGTCCCCACACTATAACCCACTACACATTCCAATGCTTGCAAGCACTCTGGAAGGTGAAAGCATTCTGGAAGGTAAAAGAAAATGAAAGTGAAAGTCACTCAGTCATGTCCAACTCTTTGCAATCCAATGGATATACAGTCAATGGAATTCTCCAGGCCAAAATACTGGCGTGGGTAGCTGATCCCTTCTTCAGTGGATCTTCTCAACCCAGGTTTTGAACCCAGGTTTCCCACATTGCAGGCACATTCTTTAACAGCTGAGCCACCAGGGAAGCCAAGAATAGTGGAGTGGGTAGCCTATCCCTTCTCCAGAGTATCTTCCTGACACAGGAAGGTAGATGTCATTTAAATAAACAAACAAAAAACTTTTATTTTGTAGATTGGAGAACAGAGGTCAAATAGCTTACAGAAGAGCTCATGCCATGTTCTGACTCAGTCTGCTGCCCTTTATTCATTAATTCCAAATTTCTGGATGTCTTTTGCCACTATCTGATTTTCTACTGCCTTATTTACCACTACAGTCAAAGTAATAATCACCCCAACAACAAAAGCAACTGACATTGCACAGAGCACTTTCCTCAGCTCAGAGCACATCCGTATAGTGACCTTAACTTATATGCACTTTAGCTCCATTTCTAGCTACACAACCTTGAGCAAGACCTTAACCTCTTGGGATCTCTGCTGCTTCAATTATCACATATAACAACTCAGCATCTAATTGAGGTAGGAAAAACTTTATTAATAGTAAATTGTTAATAAATATGCATTAATATTGACCTCTTAAACTCTTTAGAGTTTACAAAGCACTTTCTCAAGAGTTTTCTCATATTCTTCTCCCAATAGCTCTGTAAGGTCAGCATGGCACACAGTCTTGCCCCCATTGTAAGGGTGAAGAAACTGAGACCTAGAGAGATACCAGCAGGATTTTATGAAGTATATTTTGGGAGCATATTAATCCCTGGAGATACTCTATGGAAAAAAAAAAAAAAAATGAATGGGAAATACTGTATGCTGCATCTTTGCTTAGAAAGTTAAAAGTGCAAGGCACAGTAAAGGCTCTGATAAGTTCTACAGCAAGAAAACAAAATTATCTTACTTAAATACTTGCTAAAATGTATATATATATATATATATATATATATTTGCACATATAATGCATATATCTGTATCTATATTATGTTATATATACACATATACATACATTCATGTATGCTAAGTCACTTCAGTAGTGTAATACCCTTTTAGATCCTATGGATTGACTCCAGGCTTCTCTGTCCATGGGATTCTCCAGGCAAAAATACTCGAATGGGTT
>SJYW01056222.1:325279-364483 GCA_006410735.1 Raphicerus campestris
GTAGAAGATAAGGTGTCAATATGTGTGTGGATTTATCTCCAGGCTTTCTATTTTGTTCCATTGATCTATATTTCTGTCTTTGTGCCAGTACCATACTGTCTTAATGACTATGGCTTTGTAGTATGAAACTGGAGCCGATTATACAGAGTGAAGTTAGCCAAAAAGAAAAACACCAATACAGTATACTGACACATATATATGGAATTTAGAAAGATGGTAATGATGACCCTGTAAGTGAGACAACATAAGAGACACAGAGGTATAGAATGGACTTTTGGCTTCTGAGAGAGAGGGAGAGGGTAGGATGATTTGGGGGAATGGCACTGAAACATGTATACTATCATATAAGAAATGAAGCGCCAGTCTATGTTCAATACAGGATACAGGTTGCTTGGGGCTGGTGTACGGGATGATCCGGGGAGATGGTGAGGGGTGCGAGGTGGGAGGGGGGTTCAGCATGGGGAAATCGTGTACCCCTGTGGCTGATTCATGTCAATGTATGGCAAATCCAATACAGTATTGTAAAATAGAATAAAGTATTAAATTAAAAAAAAATAAATTAAAATCCCATTTAGTGATATCAAGTAAGAGACCTAAATTTACAGTGATTTTTTTGAACGAAGCTTTTCTCAATAATAAGTGGGCAGATAGCCATGGCTACTGATACCTTGTTTCTTAGCATTCTTTTTGTAGATCTCCAGATGGCACATCACATAGAGTACAGTAGGAGGTACTAGACATAAGATCCTTACTTTAGGTTGCTAGAACAATAGACATAATTTAGGTAGCATTTATCAAGTCTTATTATATTCCATGGACTTTAACACCCAATACACTACCAGGTAGCTACTACAGGTCTTACTCAACAAGGGGGTTATATCCTGATAAACACATTGTAATTTGGAAGTATTGTAAGTCGAAAATGCATTTAATATACCTAACCTACCAAATATTGTAGCTTAGCCCAGCTTACCTTTAATGTGCTCAGAACACTTACATTAGCTTATAGTTGGGCAACATCATCCAAGACAAAGCCTATTTTATAATAAAGTGTTGAATATCTCATGTAGTTTGTTGAATATTGTTCAGAAAGTGAGAAACAAAATGGTTGTCTGGGTACACAAATAGTTATCAGTATATTGGTTATTTGCCCTGGCCGATTGGGCGCTGTGGCTGCTGCCCTACTCAACATCATGAGACTGTCACCCCCCATATCATTAGACTGGAAATGAGCAAAATCAAAATTCCAAGTATAGTTTATTCTGAATACACATCATTTTTGCTCCATCATAAAGCAAAAATATGTAAGTTGAGTACTGTTTGTATTGCTATCTCTCTTTTACAGGCAAGGAAAGAAAGACTTTACAGAAAAAGGAAGCAGCAAGCTCAATGTCTCATTTGCTAGTGGCATTCAAAACTAGACCATCTTCAAACCAAAGCTGGCAGATTTAGCATTGCACACTTACCCCCACAGGAAATAGACAAATTGATGATTATGACTTTTAAACTTAAACAATAATCCTCCAAGTCGGGTGCCCTGAACAGAACCCTCCTTTAGAAGGCAAGGAAGTATTGTGGAGAACATAGTTTCTAGGAATCGTGGACTAGAATTTCAGTCTCAGCCCATAGATTCTGGGACACAAAGCAAATAACTGCCTCCTGGCACCCATGTTTCCTCAATGGCTAAAAGAAGAATTAGCTTAGAAAGATCTCTTAACTCCCTTCTAGCTCTGGCATTCTACCATTATATGATGTGTCAAATAATGGAATCAAATAAGATATATATTTTTAAAAAGGAAAAGTCAGATGCTAGTTTTGGCAACTCTCAGGTTTGTGAGTCTTTCGAAGAAAAATGTTTTTCCAGTGCAAGATTAAAAAAGGAAAAATCAACTCAAATACTTATTTCCTTTCTTCTTTCAGTGAGTTGTAAATTACCCATCAAGTAGGATTAAATTATCATTTAGTTTTTACAGTTGAATAAACTGAGGCTCATTTTGGTTAATGAATTAATTAGGATCACACAGCAATTCAACAGCAGAGGACAAATAAGCATTCACCATGTATCACTTGAAAGACCATTCTGAATTGGCTAATGCCAGTAAACACATCCGTAACATGGAAGTCTTTTGATAATGAGGCTGCTGGCAGTGGACAGGATGGCAGAGTCCATCATGTATATTGGGCAGTATACATTGTAGTGGGCATGGAATCAAGCTGGTTTAAAAGCCCAGCTCTGCAATTTACTATTTGTACTAACTTGGGCAAATCTTATGATTTCTCCCGCTTCCCACTACCCAGTTCCTGCATTCCACATAGTAGGGTTTTAAGAAATATATATGATGATTGCATGATGGTAGTTCCTGTCTCACATTCCCTTGATTTCTTATGATTCAGTTTCATTAACTGTAAACAGGTTGTGGTCATATCTTCACTGCTATTTGTAGATATACTGTTGTAGCCATGCTTTCCAGGAAACAAATTTACTCAGAAGGACATTGTAGGTAGTGCAGTGCAGTTTATTACATCGGTGGGCCCAAAGTAGAGTCTCCTCTTAGCTAAGGATCCCAACCGGTTTTGTGAAAACCTTACATACCCTAAGTGTACAAGGTTTTTTGAAACTAGTCTGAACAAAGGAAAAAGAAAAATACAATCAAAGTTAACCCATGATCATACGCTTTAAGCCTAGATAGTTAACAGTGGACAATTATACCCCAATAACCAAAATAGAATGTATGATTCTATTCAGTTACACAGATAATTAGGATATTCTTTTAGGAATGGAGAGCCCTAGGACTCTTCCTTCCCAGGGTGGGGCCTGGTTTTCCAGTTGGTATGTCGTTTCCATAGATACTGGGCATATAGCTCAAAGTCCACAGTCCGGCCCAAGATGGAGTCCTGCTTTCAAGATAGAGCCTGTTCTGTTTGCTCCTTCAATTTCACTGGAAGGATATGGAACAAACTGCCCTTGTTAATCTGCATCATGCATTCCTCCATATATGAGGATATTTGTCCACTTGATCAAAAGAAATAACCCAAAAGAAGCATCAGTATATTGAACGAGTTCAAGCAGATGCCAAAAGGGCTGCCAGTTCTGGCTTAAAATTTAATCAATGCCCTTAGGTGACAGGAACTGCTATGTGCGCCCTTGAAACCTTCTAATTGGATTAGAAGATAACATCTCCCCAGGTTTTCCATCCATACAAAGAGCCTTCTACTTTTCCCTCCCACTACCATCTAAATGAAAAAAGCAGGGCCCAGGGCAGGGGGTAGCAAACTTTTTCTCAAAGAGCCAGATGGCAAATATTTTAGGTTTGCAGGCCTTCTGGTCTGTGCCTCACTGTTGCCAGGAAAGCAGCTCAGACAATATGTAAACAAATGATAGACCTGTGTTCCAATAAAACATGACTTACAAAAACAGATAAGTCATTGTTTGCTCTTTCTCGATTTAGGGAAAAGCAGCCTTACTTGGTAATTCATAATAATCTCTTCATCAGAAGCACATGACATACATGTTCTCCTCTTATGCTTCCCAACCATTCTGTGAATAGATGATATGATTATTTTCAAGAAGAAGTTTAGAAGTCAGTTCAATTCAGTCACTCATTCGTGTCCGACTCTTTGAGATCCCATGAATCGCAGCACGCGAGGCCTCCCTGTTCATCATCATCTCTCGGAGTTCACTCAGACTCACGTCCATCAAGTCCGTGATGCCATCCAGCCATCTCATCCTCGGTCTTCCCCTTCTCCTCCTGCCCCCAATCCCTCCCAGCATCAGAGGCTTTTCCAGTGAGTCAACTCTTCGCATGAGGTGGCCATGGAGTTTCAGCTTTAGCATCATTCCTTACAAAGAAATCCCAGGGCTGATCTCCTTCAGGATGGACTGGTTGGGTTTCCTTGCAGTCCAAGGGACTCTCAAGAGTCTTCTCCAGCACCACAGTTCAAAAGCATCACTTCTTCAGTGCTCAGCCTTCTTCACAGTCCAAATCTCACATCCATACATGACCACAGGAAAAACCATAGCTTTGACTAGATGGACCTTAGTAGGCAAAATAATGTCTCTGATTTTGAAAATACTATCTAGGTTGGTCATAACTTTTCTTCCAAGGAGTAAGCATCTTTTAATTTCATGGCTGCAGTCACTATTTTCAGTGATTTTGGAGCCCCCCTAAATGAAATCTGACACTGTTTCCACTGTTTCCCCATCTATTTTCCATGAAGTGATGGGACCGGATGCTATGATCCTCGTTTTCTAAATGTTAAGCTTTAGGCCAACTTTTTCACTTTCCACTTTCGCTTTCATCAAGATGCTTTTTAGTTCCTCTTCACTTTCTGCCATAAGGGTGATGCTATTTGCATATCTGAGGTTATTGATATTTCTCCAGGCAATCTTGATTTCAGCTTGTGTTTCTTCCAGTCCAGTGTTTCTCATGATGTACACTGCATAAAAGTTAAATAAGCAGGGTGACAATATACAGCCTTGACGTACTCTTTGTCCTATTTGGAACCAGTCTGTTGTTCCATGTCCAGTTCTAACTGTTGCTTCCTGACCTGCATACAGATTTCTCAAGAGGCAGGTCAGGCGGTCTGGTATTCCCATCTCTTTCAGAATTTTCCAGTTTCTTGTGATCCACACCGTCAAAGGTTTTGGCATAGTCAATCAAGCAGAAATAGATGTTTTTCTGGAACTCTTTTGCTTTTTCCATGATCCAGTGGATGTTGGTAATTTGATCTCTGGTTCCTCTGCCTTTTCTAAAATTAGCTTGAATATCAGGAAGTTCACGGTTCATGTATTGCTGAAGCCTGGCTTGGAGAATTTTGAGCATTACTTTATAGCATGTGAGATGAGTGCAACTGTGCAGTAGTTTGAGCATTCTTTGGCATTGTCTTTTTTTGGAATTGGAATGAAAACTGACCTTTTCCAGTCCTGTGGCCACTGCTGAGTTTTCCAAATTTGCTGGCCAGCACTATTGACACTTTGAATTACATTTGGGGTATGTCCTGTGCTTCAAAGAACACTTAGTAGCAATTTTGGCCTTTACCCACTAGATTTAGTAACACCTCCTAAAATGTTTCTAAGTATCACCAAATGTCTCTTAGGAGGAGAAACTTGGGGTGGATTGCTCCTGGTTAGAAACTGCTGCTTTACTCCCCTTACCCAATCCTCCCTCTTCAGTATCTGGAGTATATGTCTGGAATGTTCAGAATTGCTTGGAAAGAAAAAGCAATGAGACCTCCGAAGTCATATTTACAATGCATGCTCCTTTTAGACTAGGGCACAGAAGCCTCCGTACACCTTTTCACAAACTCCCACTCCTGTATTTTTGCTGGATGTTTAAGTTGGGACCAGCCATGCAGTGATATGAAGTTAGCTTAGTGCACTAGCAACTCAGCATTTCATGGGCAACAAGTTAAAGTCAATAGGGACTGGAGTGACTGCCCAACCCTACTGGATCAAAGCAAACAGGAAACTGACCAATATGGGTAGTTTAAATTTGTTCTGAACAGAAGGCTGAAATATGTTTCTACTGATTACCCCACCACTGTGTACTGACTCAGAAACAGAATATCAGCTCTCACAGTCACACTGCCTTGATTAAGTAGTTTAATCCAGATTCTCCTAATGATTAGTTAATTCTACAGATCATGAGCTCCACAGAAAAATTAATATTTCACAAAATATTAATAGGTTTTAAGAGAGGGAGGCTATTTTTCATATATATATATATATATATATATATNGAATACTAGAGTGGCTTGCCACTCCCTTCTCCAGTAGACCACATTTTATCAGATATCTCCACTATGACCAAACTGTCTTGTGGCACTGCATGTCTTGGCTTATAGCTTCATTGAATTATGCAAGCCCTTCTGTTAATTTTTCTTTTAAGAACTTAATGTGGTTGGACATATATCTAATTGTTCATGAAATGGAAGCTCTGTGATGGAAGCTCTATCTTCTTCCTCATGAAATGGAAGCTCTGTGATGTCTGTCTGGCTCCCTGATGTATTCCTAGTGTGTAAAAGTATGTCTGGCTCACTGTAAGTGCTCAGCGAATATATAGGCAGATAGAATGTAAAGGGTGGTGAGCCAGAGACTCAGAGAGGGGTCAGCCTGCAGGACTTGATGAGACAGGGAGGAGCCATAAGTCCCTTTTGGAAAAGGTGCCATCTGTTCTCAGTTTTGAAAAATTAAAAGATAATATTAGCCAGACAGAAAATAGAGAAACTATGCGCTAGCCCTGCATAGTTTGAAATTCAATGGAGAATGCAAATATTATGCGCAAAGATCCTAAATTTAAAAAAAACATGATGTATTTGTGGAACTTTAAGTGATTCTAGATGATAAGAAGGACAGAATTATTCTGCCATAGTGTAGGGAAGAGATGTAGACTTATTCTCATCATCCTCATCTTCTTTTGATCCCTAATAATTTACTAGGGAGGTTTTATCAGCCAAGATATTTTCAAAATATTTTTTGTGAGTCCTGCTTTTCCTAAACTAGGTAGCACTTTGTTTTCTTTACTTTTGTTTTGTCTTCCTTTGTTTTTAAAAGGCAAAGAAAAAAAAAAGATAAAAATTCCAGGTTGAGAAAAGAAAATGTTTATTTCTTTCTTTATATGCTGTTTTTACCAGAACCCAAACACCATAAAATATTTGGTGAAATGCCAGATAGCCACATCCAGAGTATTGGCAAAGGGCCATGTGGGCCAGACCAGGCCAGATCATCCAACCCACAGGAAGTGAGGGGGTAGGGAAGAGGTCTCCAGCTCTAATGAAGTGAAGTAGCTTTATTGATGTTTTCTGCCATGGTTGGCTGCTTCTTTGAAAATGAATTATGTTCACTCTGGTACACCCAGTTATCAAAGAGCTGATTTGTAGTTCTTCTCATCTCTTTTACTTCTTCAACAAAAATGGATATATGTTCTTTCTCCTCTATTTGCTGCAAGGAATAAAGATGAAACCCAAATGTGCTCACTATGAAGGGAAAGAACAGTGAAGCTTTTTGCAGATAACTGAATTTTCTGGGCCTCAAGGTCAGAGACTTCCATCTGAACTAAGTGATGAAGACAGCTGTTAATACTTTAATGCTGTATCAGTACATTTTATGGTAGAATTGTCCAGAATCCTGGAGTTTCAGCTTTAAAGACATATAGATTTGTCCCCCTCCCATTTCAAACTTATCTTTCCCTACTTCATCAAGATAAATAATAATCATTTACTAAGGCATTAAGATGTGTTACATTATGATACACATAGAGAGAACTATCTCCTTTATTCCTCTCAATAATCTTTCTCTAAACTAGTCCCACCTCTTTCTTTACCTCTGTTGTCAACACTCTCAGTCACTCTACCCTGATTCATTTTTCTTTTAAGAAAATTCATAACTACGCTACATAATATTATGTATTTATTTTTATTGAGCATTACTTCCCAAACTAAAATAAAAATACCTTAAGCATTTTGTTTTGTTTCTGATAACTGCTACATCTCTAACATATAATAGGTGCTCAATAAATATTTACTAATAGATAAATGAAAAATCCCATGCATTAGGTTCCCGCCCCCCCTTTTTAAATTAATGTATTTATTCTAATTGGAGGCTAATTACTTTATAATATTGTAGTGGTTTTTGCCATATACTGACATGGATCAGCTATGGGGGTACATGTTTCCCCCATCCTGAACCTACCTCCCTATCCCACCCCTCAGGGTCATCCCAGAGTAATGGCTCTGAGCACCGGCTCTGAGCACCCTGTCTCATACATTGAACCTGGATTGGTGATATGTTTCACATATGATAATATACATGTTTAAATGCTATTCTCTCAAATCATCCAGCCCTTTCCTCCTCCCACAGAATCCAAAATCCAATCAGAATGGCTGCTATCAAAAAGTCTACAAACAATAAATGCTGGAGAAGGTATGGAGAAAAAGGAACCCTCTTACACTGTTGGTGGGAATGCAAACTAGTACAGCCACTAAGGAGAAAAGTGTGGAGATTCCTTTAAAAAACTGGAAATAGAACTCCCGTATGACCCAGCAATCCCATTGCTAAGCATACACACTGAGGAAAGCAGAATTGAAAGAGACACATGTATCCCAATGTTCATCACTGCACTTTTACAATAACTAGGAAATGAAAGCAATCCAGATGTCCATCAGCAGATGAATGGATAAGAAAGCTGTGGTACATATACGCAATGGAATATTACTCAGCTATTAAAAATAATGCATTTGAATCAGTTCTAATGATGTGGACGAAAATGGAGCCTATTATACACAGTGAAGTAAGTCAGAAAGAAAAACACCAATATAGTAGGTTTTATTGCTTTTAAGGAAGAAACCAATCAATGAGGAAGATAACATACTCAGGATAAGGCTGAGAGTAGAGTTGAGCCAAGATTAGAACCCAGGCCATCTGACTTCAAAGATACATTTCTTAATATGTCCTTTTACACACCCTACATTCTAGCAGAATTGGTGTTAGGGTGAGCAAGTGAGGCAATCATTTCTGCACAACTTAAGGAGGCACCAAATAGTCCAGTAATCAAAATAAATGTTTTACTGCCCTATTAAAAATTAAAAAACAAATCATGCTGAAAAACGCATGGTAAACAAAATTTCAAAATTATAAATAAAGGAACAGTATTACTGATTTTTCTTTTTGTCTCAGGCTCCAATGNTCAAAATAAATGTTTTACTGCCCTATTAAAAATTAAAAAACAAATCATGCTGAAAAATGCATGGTAAATAAAATTTCAAAATTATAAATAAAGGAACAGTATTACTGATTTTTCTTTTTGTCTCAGGCTCCAATGTGGTTCAACCTAGCACTGAGCCATCTTTACTTAAAACATTGACATTACCCTAACTCCTACCCTGCCTTCTAGTCAGAGTGGTATGTTAAATCTTTTATTCTCCAGGTACTTCTGTTCTCCAGATCTTGTTCAAATCCTCATGGACTTTGAGATATGTACCTCTTGAATCACTGGCAGTTTGGTGTTTTTAATATATCTCTCTAAACCACGGTGGATTGGTCACATAGTACTATATGACATCTCTTGTACACTGTTGCCTCCACAAATTCTGATCCCTTCATCTTACTAACCAATGGCCGCTGGAAAGGATTTGTTGACTTCAGTTATCAGCTACTAGTTCTGTTTGTCAGAACTATTATCTGTACTGCCACCTTGCTCAATTACTGGATTATTTCTTTGCATTTCCCTTATTATTTTGTGAATATGAGTGAAACACAGAAAATTGAAAGAGCTGAATCTAGTGAGAGGAAATGTAAGTTTTATAAACTAACCTAATTAAAACAAAAATTGGAAGTCAGTAAGCATGCTAAAAGTATTCCCTAGTGGTTCAGATGGTAAAGCGTCTGTCTGCAACACTTTCTGAGTGTCTTTCAGAGTCTTGTTGCATTTGTCTGTTGACCATGTGTTCACAAGTGGAAAGAAAGAACAGGATTAAAGAATGCATAAAAATGTTAAAGCTGCATTATCAAAGATTCTCTCAAAATCACAGTTGATTCTTTTTTTTTAGTCTTTCTGGGAATATCTTTATATATCATTATAATGATTAACCTAGAATGTATTCTATGCCAGACAATTTACATGTATTTACTCATGTAATCCCACTAGCAACCTTAAGGAGCAAGGGTTAATATTATCCCTTTTATATATTTTTTTACATTGTTATTATTACAGATGAGGAAACAAGCTCAGAGGAGCTAAGTAATTTGCCCAAGGNGTTTGTCAGAACTATTATCTGTACTGCCACCTTGCTCAATTACTGGATTATTTCTTTGCATTTCCCTTATTATTTTGTGAATATGAGTGAAACACAGAAAATTGAAAGAGCTGAATCTAGTGAGAGGAAATGTAAGTTTTATAAACTAACCTAATTAAAACAAAAATTGGAAGTCAGTAAGCATGCTAAAAGTATTCCCTAGTGGTTCAGATGGTAAAGTGTCTGTCTGCAACACTTTCTGACTGTCTTTCAGAGTCTTGTTGCATTTGTCTGTTGACCATGTGTTCACAAGTGGAAAGAAAGAACAGGATTAAAGAATGCATAAAAATGTTAAAGCTGCATTATCAAAGATTCTCTCAAAATCACAGTTGATTCTTTTTTTTAGTCTTTCTGGGAATATCTTTATATATCATTATAATGATTAACCTAGAATGTATTCTATGCCAGGCAATTTACATGTATTTACTCATGTAATCCCACTAGCAACCTTAAGGAGCAAGGGTTAATATTATCCCTTTTATATATTTTTTTACATTGTTATTATTACAGATGAGGAAACAAGCTCAGAGGAGCTAAGTAATTTGCCCAAGGCCTTACAATTAATGAGTGTCAGAGATAGGATGTGAACCTAGGTGGTATGACTCCAGAATCCCAACCTAAAAGACATCAAACCTCTTAAGTTACATGTAGTTCTACTTCATATATTTTGCATGAATTTACTTTTGTTCTTAATTCAATAAGCCTTACATATAGAAGCAGTGCCCTGGCCAATACTTCTCCCATTTTTGATGGTCCTGATCCTAGCCTTTTCCAAGGCTCAGAAAAAAAAAATCTACCGTTTCATGTTGCCTTCCTTGACAAGCTATTAATAGAAGTAATCTATCCTTCCCAGAATAATTAACAGTACTTTGTCTACCCCTCAAAATTTATTGTTCTTTAACTCAACACACATGTGATCTCTCTTAATTTATTGGAATTTGATTTTTTCATTGTACAAAATAGCATAGTAATAAATACATGTAGGAGAAGGAATAGAGGAATGATTATGCCCAGTAGATCTAACTCCTGGGCAGTCAGAGGATTCTGTCGATTTTCCATGATCTTTCTATGCAATCAATAGGAACTCTTTGTGCACGTGTATGTGTTATTCGCTTAGTCATGTCAGAGTCATTGCAATCCATGGACTATAACTCAACATTTTCCTCAGTCTATGGAATTCTCCAGGCAAGAATATTGGAGTGGGTTTCCATTGCTTTCTCCAGGAGATCTTCCTGATCCAAGGATTGAAGCTGGCTCTGTCACACTGCAGGGAGATTCTTTACTGTCTGAGCCACCAGAGAAGCCCCAGAAAGTATGAAATGCCATATAAACAAAGAGGAAGTGAAGGGTACTAACTACTGAAAAGTGTAACAGTAAGTGATTAATGACATCCTTCCATGGAAATGACCTTGCTGGGACACCATCAGTAAAGTGTGTTATGTACATGGGAAAATTTGCATCAGGGCAGGGTGCAGGGGGGCAAGGGTGGGATGTTGGTTCCAGGAAATTCTACCTACAAGTCCTAACCAGAACTTTGAAGCCCAGATGTGGGAAAGATGGTTTCATTATGTGTAAAATATGAAGAATTACTCTTCTTCTTTGTACCTCATGGGGCTAGTGTGACGGCAAATGGAAGAAGACATAAAAGGGTTTTATAAGCTATGAAGTGATATAGTGATTTTATCCTAGCTTTACACAGCTTATTGTATTTTCCCTGGGCAGATTTAATTATGACCATTTCATGTTGGAAATGGCAACCCACTCCAAACTCTTTCCTGGAAAATGCTATGGACAGAGGAGCATGGTGGGCTACAGTTCATGAGGTCATAAAGAGTAGGACACATAAATGGATGTTGAATTTTGTCAAAGGCCTTCTCTGCATCTATTAAGATAATCATATGACTTTTATTTTTCAATTTGTTAATGTGGTGAATCACATTGATTGATTTGCAGATATTGAAGAATCCTTGCATCCCTGGGATAAAGCCCACTTGGTCATGGTCTATGATCTTTTTAATGTNACACATATATATGGAATTCAGAAAGATAGTAACGATGACCCTGTAGGTGAGACAACAAAAGAGACACAGAGGTATAGAAGGGACTTTTAGTCTCTGAGGGAGAGGGAGAGGGTGGGATGATTTGGGAGAATGGTGTTGAAACCTGTATACTATCATGTAAGAAACGAAGCGCCAGTCTATGTTCAATACAGGATACAGGATGCTTGGGGCTGGTGCACAGTTATGATCCAGAGAGATGATATGGGGTGGGAGGTGGGAGAGGGTTTCAGGATTGGGAGCGCGTGTACACCTGTGGCTGATTCATGTCAATCTATGGCAAAACCAATAGAGCATTGTAATGTAGAATAAAGTAAAAATAAAATTAAAAAAAGAAAAAAGCTGATAAAAAGTTTAAAGTGGAAAAAAAAAAAGAGTAGGACACAACTTAGTGATTCAACCAAACCACCAATCCAGGTTCTCATGCCCTCTAAATTCCTGTTTGTGATGGATACTCTGCATTATCCCTCTTGATCCTGCCTCTACTCTTTCCCAATGTCTCTGCTGTATAACAATGAGCCTTNAGTGGAAAAAAAAAAAAAGAGTAGGACACAACTTAGTGATTCAACCAAACCACCAATCCAGGTTCTCATGCCCTCTAAATTCCTCCTTGTGATGGATACTCTGCATTATCCCTCTTGATCCTGCCTCTACTCTTTCCCAATGTTTCTGCTGTATAACAATGAGCCCTNACCAAACCACCAATCCAGGTTCTCATGCCCTCTAAATTCCTGTTTGTGATGGATACTCTGCATTATCCCTCTTGATCCTGCCTCTACTCTTTCCCAATGTCTCTGCTGTATAACAATGAGCCTTATGGTCATTATTAGCTCCCATTACATATTGACATATGCTTTGATTTGACCAATGAAAAACCTGAAAAGACACTGGGTCAAAAAAGGAGTACGAGGCCAGAGGACTTATTCCATCATCTAGTCCTCACTCTCAGGGTCCCAGTAGGGCTGGCTATGTCCTTCAACTGTCACTGTCTCTTTTAAGGCAGCCCTCTCTGCTTGGCCCTCTCCTGCATTTTTTCCTTCCAGTCAAAGGGCAGTGACAGTCAATTCTGGGCACTGCATTCTCCCTGTAATGTCTGTACACCAGGCACACACCAAAGCTTTCTCAAGTTATTTTCATATGCGTTATAGTTTCCTACTGGGACCCTCATTGAATCATCTGCTTCTCAAGGTATTACCTTCTTCATGAGGCTGTCTTTTGTTGTTTTGTTGTTCAGTTGCTAAGTAATGTCCATCTTGATATTTTGCAAACCCATGTACTGTAGCACACCAGGCTCCTCTGTCCTCCACTATTTCCCACAGTTTCCTCAAATTCATGTCCAATGAGTTGATGATGCCATCCGACCTGCTCATCCTCTGTTAGTCTCTGCCTCCTGCCCTCAATCTTTCCCAGCATCAAGAGTTTCTCCAATGAGTTAACTTTTCACAAGTCACCAAAGTATTGGAGCTTCAGCTTCAGCATCAGTTCTTCCAAAGAATATTCAAAGTTTATTTCCTTTAATATGATTTGATCTCCTTGTAGTCCAAGAGACTGTCAAGAGTTTTTTCCAGCACAAAAACTTGAAAAAAATCAGTTCTTCAGCACTCCACCTTCTTTATGGTACAACTCTCACATCTGTACATGACTACTGGAAAAACCACAGCTTTAACTATACAGAGTTTGTTGGAAGAGTGATGTCTCTGCTTTTTAATATACTGTCTAGGTTTCTCGTAGCTTTTCTTCCAAGGAGCAAGCAAAATTTCATGGCTTCAGTCACCATCTGCAGTGATTTGGGAACACAGGAAAACAAAATCTGCCACTCTTTCCACTTTGTCCACTTCTATTTGTCTTGAAGTGATGGGGCCATATGAAGTGATGGGGCCATATGCCATCATCTTAGTTCTTTGAATGTTGAGTTTTAATCCAACTTTTTAACTTTCCTCTTTCACCGTCATCAAGAGACTCTTTAGTTCTTCTTCACTTTCTGCCTTAGAGTGATATCATCTGCATATCTGAAGTGGTTGATATTTCTGTCAATAATCTTGATTCCAGTTTGTGAATTATCCAGCCCAGCTTTTCACATGATGTACTCTGCATATAAGTTCAATAAGCATGGTGACAATGCACAGGGTTGTTATACTCCTTTCCCAATTTTGAATCAGTCAATTGTTCCATGCCCATTTCTAAATGTTGCTTCTTGACCCACGTGCGAGTTTCTTAGGAGACTGGTTAGGCTTTCCTATAAAATCCCAATCCAGCAGCCAGCTAATGTACCTTGCTCTGAACTCAAATGTCCCTTTGTTTATACTTTTTGCCAACTTTTGCCAAAGTGAATATTGTGGAATGAATATTTGTTCTACTGGATATTAGTAACATTAAAAAGTTTTTTTCATGTTCTGATACTTTTGGGACTCGGGTTTAACAAAATGCATTCCATCAGCTCCCTTTTTAACTGCAAGACTTTTGAGAGCCTTTAATTTGCTAGTTTGCATGTTACATACCACCAGGAGAGAACACACACACACATGCACATGCACAAGCTGTGTAACTGTAAGAAACCATCTACTGTAAAATGTATTAATACTTCACATGTTAAAATATGAAAAAAGTGTTCTTTGAACATGGAATATAAGACTATGCACATCTTTCAATTGTTCTTTCTTGAAGATCACTCTCTGAGTAGAAAAATCTCATCAGAATAGAGCACTATGGAACATATTTTGGCAAACTCTGGTGCATGCCTTTTACTAGCCAATGAAATATATAACTCCTGAGCTTTTCTTTTATTATTGAATTGTTGTTTATCTATAAATTGGTTTTTAGTCTCTTATTTGGCAGTTAATTAACACCATCTGCAGACATACAAATAATACCCTAGGAGTGGTTGAGTGAGGTCTGTGACAGAGGCTGGCTCACTGTTGACTAAGCCAAGCCCAGTTCTGTTTCCTCCTGTGCAGACAACTAACTGCATTTCTCAATCTTCCTCACAGATGTGGCGTGTGAGTTCCTAATAGGATGTAGTCAGAAATCATATGTGCTTTCAATTTTCTCTCCCCTTTCTTCTCTCTTCTCTCATCGACTGGTGGAATGGCAAAGTTGGAGGCCATGTGTTGAACTTGCAGACATATCATTAGCCTACGTTTTTTAATGCACAAATTCCCTCTATGTCCAACTTCCTATTAACACTGTTTCAATTTTGACTAAGCAAGAAATATATTTCTATTGTACAAAGTCACTGAGACTCTGGGCTTCATCTGCTTCATATTGTGGCTGGTTTTACATAAACTAGCACAACCCCTCTGTGCCTAGGCAGTGGCTAGGTTTAGAAGTGTTGCCTGTGGATAGACATTGTACACAACATTGGCCAATGTTGTAAACTCAGGACATATGTCCACACCCAGGTTTCCCTTATTTGATATTTTCCCCATGTTTCACCAAGTGCTAGCTGCTCCCTTGCTTACTCTTCCTGGCCCTTTGGGCATAGTTTTTCTAAAATACTTATAAAGTTGCATTTCATGTCTCTATGTCTGTCTCCCTCTTGCCACAAGGTCCATGAGGTCAAGGACACCATATAGTGGCTGGCGTTGAGTGTATATTCAAAAAAAAATTTTTTTTAATGAATTACTCAAACTCTGTATAGTCAAATAAGTCATCTTGGGACCTTTCTCACATATTTAATGTATCTACAAGTAAATCCCACTATTTGAATAAATATAAATAAAACTAATCCAAGACTTCAAGAGGAATCAGATTTTGAGGAAAACTTTGAAAACAAAGCAAAAAAGAATTATTTCATCCACAGGCTTTCCAAAGGGCTATTTTGTAGGTAAATACATTTTGTTCATTAAATTAAGCAAGATTTCATTGTTAAAATACGGGTTTCCCAGGTGGCTTAGTGATGAGGAATCTGCCTGCCAACTCAGGAGACCCAAGTTCCATTCCTGGATTAGGAAGATCCCCTGGAGTAAGAAATGTCAACTCACTCCAGAATTCTTGCTGGAAAATTCTATGGACAGAGGAGCATGGCAGGCTATAATCCAAGGAGTTGCAAAAGAGTCATGCACGACTTAGTGACTAAACAACAACAAATAAGATTCCAAAGACTGTTGGTGATAGTTTAAGACTGTGTTTTTGGAAACTAATCAGATGTGTACTACAAAAAGGCTTAATCTTTTTCTCATTTGTAATATGAGAATATAACAATAATAATATATAGTTGTTATTTTGCATTTTCTCAGTCATGTCTGACTCTTTGCAACCCTATGGATAGTAGCACAGCAGATGTACTTCACCATCATCCAGAGCTTGCTCAAACTCATGTCCATTGAGTCAGTGATGCCATCCAACCATCTCGTCCTCTGTCACCCCTTACTCTCCTACCTTCAGTCTTTCCCAGCATCAGGGACTTTTCTAATGAGTCAGCTCTTTACATCATGTGGCCCAAGTATTGGAGATTCAACTTCAAACTCAGTACTTCCAGTGATTATTCAGGACTGCTTTCCTTTAGTATTGATTGGTTTGATCTCCTTGAGGTCCAAGGAACACTCTAGAGTTTTCTCTAACACCAAAGTTCAAAAGCATCAACTCTTTGGTGCTCAGCCTTCTTTGTGGTCCAACTCTCACATCCATACATGACTACTGGAAAAACCATAGCTTTGACTATACAGACCTTTGTTGGCAAAGTAATGTTTCTGTTTTTTAATATGCTGTCTATGTTTGTCATAGATTTTATTCCAAGAGGCAAGCATTTTTAAATTCCATGACTGCAGTCACCATCTGCAGTGATTTTGGAGCACAGTATAATAAAATATGCCACTGTTTCCAATCACTTCCCCATCTATTTCCCATGAAGTGATGGTCCCAAATGCCATGATCCTCAGTTTTGGAATGTTGGTGTTTTAAGCCAGCTTTTTCATTCATATATTTCACCTTCATCAAGTGCCTCTTTAGTTCCTCTTCACTTTCTGCCATAAGGGTCGTGTCATCTGCACATCTGAGATTACTGATATTTTTGCTGGCATCTTGATTCCAGCTTATCAGTCATACAGCCTGGAATTTCGCATGATTCTCTCTGCATAGAAGTTGAATAAGCAGAGTGACAATATACAGCCTTGACGTACTCCTTTCCCAATTTGGAATAAGTCTGCAGTACCATGTCCCATTCCAACTGTTTCTTCTTGATCTGTACACAGGTTTCTCAGGATGAAGGTAAGGTGGTCCAGTATTCCCATCTCTTGAAGAATTTTCCATAGTTTGTTGTGATCCACACAATCAAAAGCTTTAGTATAGTCAATGAAGCAGAAATAGATGCTTTCTTGGAATTCTCTTGGTTTTTCTATGATCCAGCACATGTTGAAAATTTGAGCTCTGTTTCCTCTGCCTTTTCTAAATACAGCTTGAACATCTGGAAATTCTCAGTTCACATATTGTTGAAGACTAACTTAGAGGATTTTTAGCATTACCTTGCTAGCATGTGAAATGAGTGTAATTGTGCCATAGTTTGAATACTCTTTGGCATTGTCTTTTTTGGGGATTAGAATGAAAAATGGCCTAGTTTTTAATGCATTGTGTAACTTTGGATAACTACATGTAAAGTGCTGAAATTAGTGCATAGCGTACAGTAAGTTATCATTAAATGTTAGCTATTTTTATTATTTCATGGGCTAGGGGTTTTATTCATTGATTTAATTAAGATGTCTAACTCTCACCTGGGTCTGCAAACTAAGTTCCATTAGTCAGGTCCAGCTCACTGCTTGTGTTCGTATATCTCCATAAGCTAAGAATAGTTGTTATCATTTTAAGGTATACAACAAAGACATAGATAAACAAAGCAGAATGTACATTGGGCCTTATGTTTCCAGCACAGTCTAAAATATTTACTCTCTGGTCCATTATAAAAAAAAAACATTGCCAATCTCTGCTTCAGAGTAACAGCTATTTACTTATGGAAGTGGCAATGTTTTATATTCTTAGAAGATAGCTGTGGAAAGCTCTATGGATATTGGATTCAAACTCTTGACTCTAGTTATATAAGCTTGGACAAATGATGTAACTTTTCTGAACCATATTTTCCTCACTATAAATATGTAAAATATAATTTTATCCTTGTAAATAGGGGTGGTTTGCCTAATTCAGGGGACTATTTTAAGAATTAACCATGAGAACATTTGTCTACATGCCTAGTTGAAGGTTTCACTAAGAATCGAATATTATTTTATTTTCCCCTCATACCAGCACTGTTCTATTGGACCAGGTATTCAAAAATTATTTTTAACCAGCAAAATTGTTGATTCAGAGCACAATACAAGCCTTGTGCAAATATCATTGCTGGGGGTGAAGGTGAATCTATAAGCAACTATAGAAACTCCATGTCAGAGACCTCTAATGTTATAGGACCTAGGAGGACAAAAAAGTCCCAATATTATGGTCCAGCAAGCGCCCTTCTGAGAATTGATCTCCAGCTCTTTTTGGTTCTTTCTCATTTTCTTGATGCACATAATCCTTCTTGAAAGTCTAAGTGAATTTACAGTAATGAAAGTTGTAGGCAGCAGAGATTTATGTTATTAAAAAACTATCCCTGTTGTCTTTTGAACCTTTCTGACGTTGCCCCCTTTAATTTTTAAAGTGTTTTAAATCTTTACTAAGTTAATAGCTTCAATGATTGTAAACATTTGTTATATACATGGATTGCTGAAGCTTCAATTCCTGCTCCTATCAAACTCAAGCACTGTATGCTTGGACCTGACTGTGAGGGCCTGGGCTGAGGAAGGACAGGAGAGCAGTGAAGGCCGGGGTCAATGGGGGATCAAAGAGAGATCCACACAAATAAAGACAGCAGCAAGGAGTGACAGTTGAATGTTTCATGCTAATACTTAGTACAAGGAGTTACAAGAGACATATACACAATTGAAAACCAGTACAATGTCAGAAGAGTGAACTTCCATGGTGGCTTATTTGGTAAAGAATCTGCCTGCAAATGCATGACTCCCAGGTTTGATCCCTGGGTCAGGAATATTTTCTAGAGAAGAAAATGGCAAACGATTCCAGTATTCTTGCCTGGGAATCCCAAGGACAGAGGAAGCTAGTGGACTATAGTCCATGGGGTACAAGTTAGTGAGTATACCACAATCACCACCACAATGCCAGAAGAACTACATAAGGGAGAGGAAAGGAGAATATAAACTAGCATTTGTTTAGGTGCTTACTATGTGCCAGGCATCATTCTAGAGTTCTTCATTACCAGGTTCGCTTTTGAATTTTCATAGTGGCCCTCTGAGGTAGTTTTAAATGTCACTCCAGCTTTACAAACCGAGAAACTGATTTAGAGACAAGTGGCTTGCTCAAGATAATTCAGGCAGAACATCCAGGCTAAGTTATTTCCAAGCGTTTGTTTATTTTGAAAACTTAAGATGATTGAGACACCATCATGAAATTCCGGAATGACCCTCACAATAAGGGAGAAAGGGTTTTTGTAAATATAAATAAGTCAAGAAGATGCACACGGGCAATTCCAAAATGCACACAATTCACCTCATGTATAACAGAATGAGGATGCTTTTATCACTCTCTTTCTATCCCCACAGAAATCTTTTGCTTTTCTATACAATAAATATGAATGATCAGAAAGAGATATTAAGAAAATAATCCCATCCACCATTGCATCAAAAACTATTAAAATATCTAGAAATGAACCTACCTAAGGAAGCAAAAGACCTATATTCAAGAAAACCATAAGATACTGATGAAAAAAAGTAAAGACGACACAAACAGATGTATAGATATTCCATGTTCCTGGACTGGAACATTGTCAACATGATTATACTACCCAAAGCAATCTACAGATTTCATTCAGTCTCTATCAAATTAGTAAAGACTTTTTCACAGGTTTGGAACAAAATAGTTTTATAATTTGTATGGAAGTATGGGAAAACAAATGACTCCGAATACCCAAAGTAATCTCAGGAAAGAACAATGGAGCTGGAGGAATTCGGCTCTGACTTCCGACTCTACTATGAAGCTACAGTAATCAGAACAGTATGGTACTGGCACAAAACCATAAATAGAGATAAATGGAACAGGACAACGAGCCCAGAAATAAACCCAGGCATCTGTGGTCAACATATCTTTGACAAAGAAGACTAGAATATACAGTGGAGAAAAGACAATCTATCTCTTCAATAAGTGGTACTAGGAAAACTGGACAGCTACAGGTAAAAGAATGAAATTGGAATACTCCCTAATATCGTATACAAAAATAAATTGAAATGGATTAAAGATCTAAATATAATTCTGGAGAATGTAATGTTTTTAGAGGAAAACACATGCAGAATGCTTTCTGACATAAATCACAGCAAGATCATTTTTGACCCACCTTCGAGAGTTTTGAAAATAAAAAACAAAAATAAGCAAATAGAGTCTAATTTAATTTAAAAGCTTTTGCACAGCAAAGGAAAATATCAAAAAAAAAAAAGAAAAAGAAAAAAAGAAAGAAAGAAAAGAAAAAAAAATCCTCAAAATGGGAGAAAATATTTGCAAGTGAAGTGACTGACAGATTAATCTCCAAAACATATGAATAGCTTATGCAGATCAATATAAAATAAAAAATAAAAAAAAAATGGGTGGAAGATCAAGATAGATATTTCTCCAAAGAAAACATAGATATGGTTAAAAAGCACATGAAAGCATGTATAACATCACTAATTACTAGAGAAATGCAAATAAAAAAGTAAAGTGAGGTATCACCTCACACTTGTCAGAGCAGCCATCATTAAAAAAAAATTATAAGCAATAAATGCTGGGGAGGATATGGAGAAAAGAGCACCCTCCTACATTGTTGGTGGGAATATAAATTGGCACCACCATTACACAGAATAGTATGGAGATTCTTTAAAAAAAAAAAAAAAGAAAAAAAGAAAAACTAAAAATTGAGATACCATACGATTCAGTAATCCCATTCCTGGGTATATAGCCAGAGAAAATCAAATTTTAAAAAAACTGCATGCACACAATGTTCATTGCAGCACTATTTACAACAGCTAGGCCTTGAAAGCAACCTAAATGTTCATCAGGAGGAATAGATGAAGAAGATGTGCTACAAATATAATGGAATATTACTCAGCCATAAAAAATGAAACAGTGTCAGTTTCACCAACATGTATAGATCCAAAGATTGTCATATTGAGTGAAGTACGTTATACAGAAAGACAAACACCATATGAAATTGCTTATATGTGGAATCTATAAAACTTGTACAAATAAACTTGTACAGAACAAAAAGACTCACAAATGTAAAAAATGAACTTAGGTTATGGACACTGGGATTAAGTGGGGGAATAGGCTTCTCAAATGGCTGAGTGATAAAGAATCTGCCTGCCCATGCAGGAGATGCAGGAGACACAGGAGATTCTTCTTCAGTCCCTGGATCTAGAAAATACCCTGGAGAAGGAAATGGCAACCGACTATAGTATTCTTGCCTGGAAAAGCACCTGGACAAAGGAGTCTGTGGGATACAGTCCATAGGGTCACAAAGAGTTTGACACAACTGAGCAACTGGGCACACACACACAAACACAAGTGGTGTTTAGAGATACACTGGGAGACTGCTATTGGCATATATACACTACTATAGGTTAGGAAGATCCCCTAGAGAAGGGAATGGTTACCCACTACACTATTCTTGCCTGGAGAACTTAAGGGACAGAGAAGCCTGGCAGGCTACAGTCCATGTGGTTGTATAGAGTCAGACTTGACTGAGAAACTGACACCTCACTTTCGCAGTTATAGAATAGAAAGCTAGTAAGGACCTATTGTATAGCACACAAAACTCTACTCAATCCTCTGTAATGGGTTATATGGGAAAATAATCTAAAAAATAGAGGATATGTGCATATACATATATAACTGATTTACATTTCCGTACACTCAAAACTAACACAACATTTAAATCAGTTGTACTCCAATAAAAATAAAAAAGTAAAATGCACCTAATTTACAGATTGTTATGCTTNAAAAAAAAAAAAGAAAAAGAAAAAAAGAAAGAAAGAAAAGAAAAAAAAATCCTCAAAATGGGAGAAAATATTTGCAAGTGAAGTGACTGACAGATTAATCTCCAAAACATATGAATAGCTTATGCAGATCAATATAAAATAAAAAATAAAAAAAAAATGGGTGGAAGATCAAGATAGATATTTCTCCAAAGAAAACATAGATATGGTTAAAAAGCACATGAAAGCATGTATAACATCACTAATTACTAGAGAAATGCAAATAAAAAAGTAAAGTGAGGTATCACCTCACACTTGTCAGAGCAGCCATCATTAAAAAAAAATTATAAGCAATAAATGCTGGGGAGGATATGGAGAAAAGAGCACCCTCCTACATTGTTGGTGGGAATATAAATTGGCACCACCATTACACAGAATAGTATGGAGATTCTTTAAAAAAAAAAAAAAAGAAAAAAAGAAAAACTAAAAATTGAGATACCATACGATTCAGTAATCCCATTCCTGGGTATATAGCCAGAGAAAATCAAATTTTAAAAAAACTGCATGCACACAATGTTCATTGCAGCACTATTTACAACAGCTAGGCCTTGAAAGCAACCTAAATGTTCATCAGGAGGAATAGATGAAGAAGATGTGCTACAAATATAATGGAATATTACTCAGCCATAAAAAATGAAACAGTGTCAGTTTCACCAACATGTATAGATCCAAAGATTGTCATATTGAGTGAAGTACGTTATACAGAAAGACAAACACCATATGAAATTGCTTATATGTGGAATCTATAAAACTTGTACAAATAAACTTGTACAGAACAAAAAGACTCACAAATGTAAAAAATGAACTTAGGTTATGGACACTGGGATTAAGTGGGGGAATAGGCTTCTCAAATGGCTGAGTGATAAAGAATCTGCCTGCCCATGCAGGAGATGCAGGAGACACAGGAGATTCTTCTTCAGTCCCTGGATCTAGAAAATACCCTGGAGAAGGAAATGGCAACCGACTATAGTATTCTTGCCTGGAAAAGCACCTGGACAAAGGAGTCTGTGGGATACAGTCCATAGGGTCACAAAGAGTTTGACACAACTGAGCAACTGGGCACACACACACAAACACAAGTGGTATTTAGAGATACACTGGGAGACTGCTATTGGCATATATACACTACTATAGGTTAGGAAGATCCCCTAGAGAAGGGAATGGTTACCCACTACACTATTCTTGCCTGGAGAACTTAAGGGACAGAGAAGCCTGGCAGGCTACAGTCCATGTGGTTGTATAGAGTCAGACTTGACTGAGAAACTGACACCTCACTTTCGCAGTTATAGAATAGAAAGCTAGTAAGGACCTATTGTATAGCACACAAAACTCTACTCAATCCTCTGTAATGGGTTATATGGGAAAATAATCTAAAAAATAGAGGATATGTGCATATACATATATAACTGATTTACATTTCCGTACACTCAAAACTAACACAACATTTAAATCAGTTGTACTCCAATAAAAATAAAAAAGTAAAATGCACCTAATTTACAGATTGTTATGCTTTTTAAGAAACCATTTCTGAGATTCATCCCAGCATTATAGTTCTATGCTTTTATGCGTTGTAGCTCCTGTTATCCTTATTTATGAAAAGTTTTTGATCTACTAATGCAAATGAGGTACAAATCTTGAAAAGTTTAGGATTTCACCTCATTAAGTGGCTTTTGCACAGGCTTGAGCAATCATGATTGCACCCCAGGTGTTCCAGAGATAGAAAGATGATGCTCTGCTTCAGGGAGGGACACAGTGTGCAACCTCTCTGCTTACTTTGCATCTGATGGAGAGAAGGAAGCCAAGAAATAGAATATTTGACTGATATTGCTTTAAGAAATGATGCTATGTGATTCTCTCATTCTACTGGCTATTTGTCTCTTGTCATTGTCCCATATCCTCTCTATATGTTGGTTGTATTTCATATTACAAGTTCGTAAAACTTGTATTCCCAGACTCCCTTGCAGCTAGAGTATAGGTCTGTGACTGGGCTTTTTCCAATTGGTTGTATCCATGTAAGACTTGGGTTCAAATGTGAGCAATGTGAGGAAAGAACTAGGTGTGGGCTCTCACTATGCTGGTGATCATTGTGATGTAGGCTTCTCCTTCTTCAGACCTTCTAGCATTCAAGCATGAGCAGCATTGAAGATGAGGGGTAATGACTATGACAGTGATGTCTTCACTAAAATAAAACCGTTTTCCTGACATGGTTAGACATNGCATGCACACAATGTTCATTGCAGCACTATTTACAACAGCTAGGCCTTGAAAGCAACCTAAATGTTCATCAGGAGGAATAGATGAAGAAGATGTGCTACAAATATAATGGAATATTACTCAGCCATAAAAAATGAAACAGTGTCAGTTTCACCAACATGTATAGATCCAAAGATTGTCATATTGAGTGAAGTACGTTATACAGAAAGACAAACACCATATGAAATTGCTTATATGTGGAATCTATAAAACTTGTACAAATAAACTTGTACAGAACAAAAAGACTCACAAATGTAAAAAATGAACTTAGGTTATGGACACTGGGATTAAGTGGGGGAATAGGCTTCTCAAATGGCTGAGTGATAAAGAATCTGCCTGCCCATGCAGGAGATGCAGGAGACACAGGAGATTCTTCTTCAGTCCCTGGATCTAGAAAATACCCTGGAGAAGGAAATGGCAACCGACTATAGTATTCTTGCCTGGAAAAGCACCTGGACAAAGGAGTCTGTGGGATACAGTCCATAGGGTCACAAAGAGTTTGACACAACTGAGCAACTGGGCACACACACACAAACACAAGTGGTGTTTAGAGATACACTGGGAGACTGCTATTGGCATATATACACTACTATAGGTTAGGAAGATCCCCTAGAGAAGGGAATGGTTACCCACTACACTATTCTTGCCTGGAGAACTTAAGGGACAGAGAAGCCTGGCAGGCTACAGTCCATGTGGTTGTATAGAGTCAGACTTGACTGAGAAACTGACACCTCACTTTCGCAGTTATAGAATAGAAAGCTAAAAGGACCTATTGTATAGCACACAAAACTCTACTCAATCCTCTGTAATGGGTTATATGGGAAAATAATCTAAAAAATAGAGGATATGTGCATATACATATATAACTGATTTACATTTCCGTACACTCAAAACTAACACAACATTTAAATCAGTTGTACTCCAATAAAAATAAAAAAGTAAAATGCACCTAATTTACAGATTGTTATGCTTTTTAAGAAACCATTTCTGAGATTCATTCCAGCATTATAGTTCTATGCTTTTATGCATTGTAGCTCCTGTTATCCTTATTTATGAAAAGTTTTTGATCTACTAATGCAAATGAGGTACAAATCTTGAAAAGTTTAGGATTTCACCTCATTAAGTGGCTTTTGCACAGGCTTGAGCAATCATGATTGCACCCCAGGTGTTCCAGAGATAGAAAGATGATGCTCTGCTTCAGGGAGGGACACAGTGTGCAACCTCTCTGCTTACTTTGCATCTGATGGAGAGAAGGAAGCCAAGAAATAGAATATTTGACTGATATTGCTTTAAGAAATGATGCTATGTGATTCTCTCACTCTACTGGCTATTTGTCTCTTGTCATTGTCCCATATCCTCTCTATATGTTGGTTGTATTTCATATTACAAGTTCGTAAAACTTGTATTCCCAGACTCCCTTGCAGCTAGAGTATAGGTCTGTGACTGGGCTTTTTCCAATTGGTTGTATCCATGTAAGACTTGGGTTCAAATGTGAGCAATGTGAGGAAAGAACTAGGTGTGGGCTCTCACTATGCTGGTGATCATTGTGATGTAGGCTTCTCCTTCTTCAGACCTTCTAGCATTCAAGCATGAGCAGCATTGAAGATGAGGGGTAATGACTATGACAGTGATGTCTTCACTAAAATAAAACCGTTTTCCTGACATGGTTAGACATTATTTTTATCTCTACATTTTCAAAACCCAGCTCTCTGGTCCTCCTTCAGACTCTGTGAGTCAGCTAACATCTTTTAAAACTTAGGTTTTTACTCAAACTAACTAAAGTGGATGCTGTGATTTTGTAATTTAGAGCCCTGACCAGCACTATCAAGTGATAAGCAATAGATGACTCTAGCATCAGACCAACAGCTTAAAGTATGATTAAAAATTCAGTGTCTATCCTCCCAAGTTTTGTGTGCTCACTTTTTATTTTAAGGTTTGTTCAATGGTTCCCAGCATGTCTTCACACTTTGTTTTTCCAAGTTGAAAATAAATGAATGGGAAGAAAAGAAGCTTTCCTTTGTTAATTACTTTTTTATATAAAATATGAAATATTTTCTAGAAGTTGCTACATTTTTTTTCATCTACCAGAACTGGGTCATAAGAATATCAACAGGAGTATCGAACCAAAAGAAATATAATGGCTATTACAAGCCTAGACCAAATATGACTTAGTGCCAGGGGCTAGAAAATCCAAGAAAAAAGAGAGTGGCTTCTGGATAAGCAACTGATGTGTACAACATTTACATCCCAAGCTTACTCTCCCTTTGATCAGAACTGGCAATAGAAATCTGCTCCTATAAGAGGAAGCTTTACTCCTAGATTCTGTTTCCATTTTCCCCAGGACAGCTTCTAGATGCTTCAGAACTTTCCAGTGGACCCACTATCAGAGAGATTGGGGTTTGAGTCATGGCTCTGTCATTTACCCAGTGTGACCTGGGCAATAACTTTCTCACTTCTACTTCTTCATCCATAAAATAGAGGCAGCAATAGTGCTGCCTCATGGGTTAATGTGAAGCTTTAGTAACACACAATTCCTTGAGCATGATGAATAATAATTTTGAGGAAGGAGGAATACTAATGTGGGATGATCTGACACATAACCCTCCTAGAAGAGTAGCTTGACAATGTATAACTTCGTGATTTTAGAACAGATAGTTTCATACCAACCACAAGGTGAGATGTTTGCCAAATGTGTGTTTACAAGTGTGTTATAAAAAAATGTTACACACATTATCTCCTTTGATTTTTATGCAATCCCTCTGAATAGCTGAGGCATTAGACACTTAGAGATGCTCATGATAAACACGAGGGTACATTTGGTAAGCAGCAGGGGCAGAATTAGTTACCAGGTGTACGTGTCTCTTTTCATTTTACCTTGGCACATGCAAACTGAGCAGCAAGGTCAACAGCAGATTGCTTGATAATCATTGAGGATTAATCTGAAGAACTCAGGAGCATTATGCTGGCTGTCTTTAAACATCAGTGGACTGGCTTATAAAATAGTGATTTTGCTTATAATTTTAGGTTCCACAGATTGAAGTCAAAAATCATACTGTTAAAGACAAATTATGAACCACATAAGAAAGAACATGCAGTATGAGCTAAGCAACAGGGATGTTGGAGAGAAGTGAATTTCCCGTTATGAAGGTAATCAAGCAACCCTGATCTCCTGTAGAGATAACTAGTACTTTGGATGGAGGCATGAAAGTATGACTGGATGATTCTGAGAACTTTTTTAGTTCTAAGATCCATGATTTTGCGAGGTACAGGATAGGCCAACACCATCCTCATAAGAGGCTCTGGAATGGGTAGAATCTATCTTTTCAGCAGGATCAAAATTCAGAGTTGATTAACTTGCATAGGAATCTTGGAGTCAGATAGGCTTGATCTCTCTGTCCTCTCCCTCATTTCTCTGAGCCCTTGCTGGAAAGTCACAGTCAGGTATTTTGGGCAGCCAGGTTTCTACCTTGGGCATTAGTGAGAGAGGCTTGCTCTGAAAGGAAAGCAGGATGACTCTGTTCTCACTGGCGAATCTCAGTAATGCCACCACCCAAGATGCCAAGACAAGCCAAGGCATTCTGTCCTTCTCCTGTCAGCACTCTTTCCTCCAATGTGACATAAATTAAGAGTGTTATTTTCAATAGGCTTTTTTTCTTTAGAAACAAACTATGTTTTTATTTTTTAAAACCCTCTTATTTATATATTCTCTAGAGAGACTTAATTTACTCTAAAACCAAGGTACACCATGGGCTGTATGGAATTACAAAAAGAGATACTAAACAAGGTATAAACAATTGGATAAGATGTGTCTTTCTAAAGAAAGTATCTGTGAAGCAAAAATCCAGAGAAAGGAAAATACAAATGCGTGTTTGGGAATACATTTTTGCTACAGGAAACTGATTTAACATTTAACTTTTTTTTTAATTTGGATGCATTTTTAAACACTTACCCTGAGGATTATTTCTTTCTATCCCTGTTTTATTCTCCCAACTTCCAGCTAGATGATCAAATTTCCAACTAAGTTCAAACACTCTTTCAAACTGGACCACTTAGAATGAAGCAAAACACACTAAATTTACTAAATGTCTAGCACTTTTAATTAATCTTTGAATAATACTTCGCTAATTTTCAATGCTACCTTTAAAACATGGAGCTATGTTTCAACTTCAGACTTATTATCTTATCTTTTTGAAAGGCAGGGATGTCTGCTAAAGAATAAAAAAGAATGTGGTGTAAAAGTCTCTTCTTGAAAGTTGGCTTTGTAAAACCTGCATTGATAGACAGATGTACTGAAATATATATAACTNAACTGGCAATAGAAATCTGCTCCTATAAGAGGAAGCTTTACTCTTAGATTCTGTTTCCATTTTCCCCAGGACAGCTTCTAGATGCTTCAGAACTTTCCAGTGGACCCACTATCAGAGAGATTGGGGTTTGAGTCATGGCTCTGTCATTTACCCAGTGTGACCTGGGCAATAACTTTCTCACTTCTACTTCTTCATCCATAAAATAGAGGCAGCAATAGTGCTGCCTCATGGGTTAATGTGAAGCTTTAGTAACACACAATTCCTTGAGCATGATGAATAATAATTTTGAGGAAGGAGGAATACTAATGTGGGATGATCTGACACATAACCCTCCTAGAAGAGTAGCTTGACAATGTATAACTTCGTGATTTTAGAACAGATAGTTTCATACCAACCACAAGGTGAGATGTTTGCCAAATGTGTGTTTACAAGTGTGTTATAAAAAAATGTTACACACATTATCTCCTTTGATTTTTATGCAATCCCTCTGAATAGCTGAGGCATTAGACATTTAGAGATGCTCATGATAAACACGAGGGTACATTTGGTAAGCAGCAGGGGCAGAATTAGTTACCAGGTGTATGTGTCTCTTTTCATTTTACCTTGGCACATGCAAACTGAGCAGCAAGGTCAACAGCAGATTGCTTGATAATCATTGAGGATTAATCTGAAGAACTCAGGANTTCTTGCCTGGAGAATCTCAAGGGATGGGGGAGCCTGGTGGGCTGCTGTCTATTGAACTGCACAGGGTCAGACACGACTGAAGCAACTTAGCATCAACCAGCTAATTATTTAATAGAATTGCATTGTAACACTTATTGTTCTGGTTAATATTTCTTCTTTCCTGGTCAAGAACAAATTTGTACAATGGAAGAATCAGTATATTTCTAGACTCTAAAATCCTGCTTTACTTACTATGCTAAAGCCTTTGACTGTGTAGATCACAACAAACTGTGGACAATTCTTAAAGAGATGGGAATACTAGACCACCTTATTGCATCATGAGAAACCTATATGCAGCTAGAGAATAAACAGAACCAGACATGGAACAATGGACTGGCTCGAAATTGGGAAAGGAGCATGTCAAGACTGCATATTGCTGGCCTGCTTATTTAACTTACATGCAGAATAAATCATGCAAAATGTCGGGCTGGATGAATCACAAGCTGGAATCAAGATTGCCAGGAGAAAAACCTCAAGCATGCTGCAGATGACACCACCCTAATGCAAAAAGTGAAGAGGAACTAAAAAGCCTCTTGATGAAGGTGGATGAGAAGAGTTAAAATGCTGGCTTAAATCTCAGCATTCAAAATACGAAGATCATGGCATCCAGTACCATCACTTCATAGGAAATAGATGGAAATGAAATAATGACAAATGATAAAATGGAAACAGTAACAGACTTTATTTTCTTGGGCTCTAAAATCACTGCACATGATAACTGCAGCCATGAAATTAAAAGACGTTTGATCCCTGGAAGAAATGCTATGACAAACCTGCTGCTGGTGAGGTGCTTCAGTCGTGTCCGACTCTGTGACCTAACAGACGGCAGCCCACCAGGCTCCCCTGTCCCTGGGATTCTCCAGGCAAGACCACTGGAGTGAGTTGCCATTTCCTTCTCCAATGCAGGAAAGTGAAAAGTGAAAGTGAAGTCGCTCAGTCATGTCTGACCCTCAGCGACCCCATGGACTGCAGCCTTCCAGACTCTTCCATCCATGGGATTTTCCAGGCAAGAGTACTGGAGTGGGGTGCCATTGACAAACCTAGACAGCGTATTAAAAACCAGAGATACTACCTTGCCAACAAAGGTCCACCTAGTCAAAACCATGGTTTTTCCAGTAGCCATGTATGGATGTGACAGTTGGAACATAAAGAAGGCTGAGCATTTAAGAATTGATGCTTTTAAAATGGGGTATTAGAAGGACTCNGACAAAGGTCCACCTAGTCAAAACTATGGTTTTTCCAGTAGCCATGTATGGATGTGACAGTTGGAACATAAAGAAGGCTGAGCATTTAAGAATTGATGCTTTTAAAATGGGGTATTAGAAGGACTCTTCAAAGTCTTTTGGACAGCAAGGAGATCAAACCAATCAATCCTGAAGGAAATCAACCCTGAATATTCACTGGAAAGACTGATTCTGNAACAAAGGTCCACCTAGTCAAAACCATGGTTTTTCCAGTAGCCATGTATGGATGTGACAGTTGGAACATAAAGAAGGTTGAGCATTTAAGAATTGATGCTTTTAAAATGGGGTATTAGAAGGACTCTTCAAAGTCTTTTGGACAGCAAGAAGATCAAACCAATCAATCCTGAAGGAAATCAACCCTGAATATTCATTGGAAAGACTGATTCTGAAGTTGAAGCTCCACTACTTTGGCCACCTGATGTGAAGATCCTCCCTGGAAAAGACCTTGATGCTGATAATGATTGAGGGCAAGAAGAGAAGAGGACAATAAAAGAAAAGATGATAGGATGTAATAATTAACACAATGAATATGTTTGAGCAAACTCCAGAAAGTGAAAGTGAACGATAGAGAAGCCTGGTGTGCTGCAGTGCAAAGAGGAGCAAAGAGTTGGGCATGATGGGGTGACTGAACAATGAACAACAAAATCTTGACAGTGATATTTATCATTATGAATTTTCAAATTGGAATACAAATGTCCGTAAACATTTTATCTTCTCAAATGTATGATTAGTTAACTTATTTAAAACTCTTTTGAAGTAGGTGGTGTAAGTATTACTATCCTTATCTTACATTTAGCCATTATTTCATTCACTTTACAAATATTTATTAACATTTTAAAAATCTAAGCCCTCTGAGTCAACAGAAGAAGCAAATGACAGACTGGAATCAGGGATCCTGGATCTGGGTTCTGAATCTGGGGCATTTCTCACTAAACTACCTTGTCTGAGTTTTGGTTATTGTCTAAGAGGCTTCCCTGGTGGCTCAGAGGTTAAAGGGTCTGCCTGCAATGTGGGAGACCTGGGTTCGATCCCTGGGTCAGGAAGATCCTCTGGAGAAGGAAATGGCAACCCACTCCAGTATTCTTGCCTAGAAAATCTCATGGATGGAGGAGCCTGATGGGCTACAGTCCATGGGATCGCAGAGTCGGACACGACTGAGTAACTTAACTAACTAACTTTAAACATATATTCATGCTGTCTTAGTTAATTTATTATAGGAAAAATTCTGATGGAAATACTACCTTCTAAATCAATTCACATTTACCTCCAAACCCACAAAGAAATATGTCTTTTGGAACTGCTCTAAGTTTCAGAAAATTCTAAAAAATACGTGCAGTAAGTTGTATTCACGGAACAACAGACTGGTTCCAAATAGGAAAAGGAGAACATCAAGGCTGTATATTGTCAACCTGCTTATTTAACCATATGCACAGTACATCATGAGAAATGCTGGGCTGGAAGAAGCGCAAGCTAGAATCAAGATTGCCAGGAGAAATATCAGTAACCTCAGACATGCAGATGACACCACCGTTATGGCAGAAAGTGAAAAGGAAATAAAAAGCCTCTTGATGAAAGTGAAAGAGGTGAGTGAAAAAGTTGGCTTACAGCTCAATACTTAGAAAACTAAGATCATTGCATTTGGTCCCATCACTTTATGGCAAATAGATGGGGAAACAGTGGAAACAGTGTCAGACTTTATTTTGGGGGGCTCCAAAATCACTGCAGATGTTGATTGCAGCCATGAAATTAAAAGATGCTTACTCTTTGGAAGGAAAGTTATGACCAACCTAGATAGCATATTCAAAAGCATAGACATTACTTTGTGAAAAAAGGTCCATCTATTAAAGGCTACGGTTTTTCCAGTGGTCAGGTATGGATGTGAAAGTTGAACTGTGAAGAAAGCTGAGTGCCAAAGAATTGATGCTTTTGAACTGTGGTGTTGGAAAAGACTCTTGAGAGTCCCTTGGACTGCAAGGAGATCCAGCCAGTCCATTCTAAATGAGATCAGTCATGGGTGTTCTTTGGAAGGAATGATGCTAAATCTGAAACTCCAGTACTTTGTTCACCTCATGCAAAGAGTTGACTCATTGGAAAAGACTTTGATGCTGAGAAGGATTGGGGGCAGGAGGAGAATGGGATGACAGAGGATGAGGTGGCTGGATGACATCACTGACTTGATGGACATGAGTTTGAGTAAACTCCAGGAGTTGGCGATGAACAGGCAGGCCTGGCATGCTGAAGTTCATGGGGTTGCAAAGAGTTGGACACGACTGAACTGAACTGAAGTTGTATTCTAACTCAGTTATAGGGTATGGAACTGCTTAAATACTATGAGGGACTGAATGTAGTTATTACTCAGAGTATAAGTGCCTTGTTTCTTATTTGAAGACTGACATTTTTTTTTTTTCTGGAATGACTTGATGCATTATCAAAACTTCCACAGAAATGAGACATCCCCCACCATTACATAGTAAACATCTCTACTTACATATCCTGTACTTCTCAACAGTAAACATTTGAGAATACACAATTTTCCTCTAGAGAGTCTTTAGATTCGCTCTCTAGCACCTTCTGTGACCCTCCTCTTGTCTCTGTCTTCTCCTTTCCATCCACCACCATTGTGCCCTTTATAGAACTCTATGAATAGTAGTTATTTTAATGGCTTATATTTCCCTACAAAATTGAGTACATACATCCTAATGACAGATATATTATTTTATTAACATTTGTAGCCTTGATATCTAACAGAGTACCCTACAAAACAGAAGACCCTCAAAAATGTTAGAGGAAGACACAAGTGTGTGAAATCAGGGATTTATAGACCTTGCTTAATTATATATTCCTTATTGATTAAAAAAAAAAGGCAGGAATCAGCAGGCTCTGAATATATCCTGTGCTTTACTATCATGTACAGAATGATGCAGTTTAAAAAGCTCTGTCTTTTAGAAGAGGAAAGTTAATATGTAAATAACAAAATCACTGATTTGTTCATCAGATGTTAGGTAAATTGTTACTGTGGTCCAGATATGCAATAATAACTATGTATAAAAAGGAAATGACAAGGTTATGGAGGGTCTTATAGGCTGGACTATAATCAAGTAACTTAAATAAAGTAAACCAAAAGCCTAAATATAAAGGAAGAATTTAACAGAAAGAAAATTGGAAAACTTTGCAAGAGATACAAAATAGAGCTCTAACAAAGGAATTCAAATGAAAATAAATTATGGAAATCAGTAAAACATAGCCAAGCAATGAGCCATGGGGTCCCTACCATTTAGATTAATTGTTCCTCAGTGTCATACACGGTGGTATCTTCCTTGTACAGTATAACTTATCCATTACACTAAACCTGGAAAATAAACACTTGGATTTCTTTTATGAATAAAAATTTGGGATCACAGGGATAAAGTAAATACAATATAGTATTAAGAAGCCAGCTTTGATGTCTGGCAGAACTGAGTTTGAATACTGAATCCAAAATTTAACTGTGTGGGCTTGGAAAAACCATGCTAATCCTCAGGAATTTTACCTGCAATATAGGGGCAAATGACAGTACCCATCTCACTGATGGGGCAGGTAAATTACTTATTAGTACAGTACCCTGTATAGAACCCATTACTTATTGACCGTTTCTTTAGTTCAAGACTGTAATCTAGCAAGGCAGAATTACTACATCCAGTCCTCTTTATTCTAAACTGATATTCCTTCATGTTTGCTGTCTTTCTGGGTGATTTGACACACATTCATTAGATGTCTGACACGAACCAAAAGGCAGAATACAGCTCTTATGATCACATTATTAGGACCTTCTGTTCAACTTGAACTTTGAATTCTATCTCTACTCTCACTGAGTTTAGACTCAGGTTAGGACAAAAATGCCCTAATAAAATTTCCTTGTGGCTTTACTGATAGTGTTGGTAAATTACATATGAAAAGGACTAATTATAGCTCTTTCTTATGTTTTTTAATTTGGAGAGTAAGTCTAAGCCTAAGGATAAGAAGGATGATCTTAGTTTTGAATATATTGGTTTTGAGATTCCTATGCATTATACCAGTACAGAGGAAAGTACAAATGAGAAAGACATCATAAAGGCATTGTCAAAAGCAGCTGACTACATGAGGGAGAAAGCTAGGAGGCTTTGAGTATAGAGGCAAAACACCAGAAACACAGTCCAAGAATGTGTGCTATAAGTACAGATACCTTAAATGAAACAGATCAATCTTGAAATCAAAGCAGCAGCACAGGAAGATCTTGTGAGAATAAACTCACAGTTTATCAGTTGAGAAAGAGAAAGCAAAACAGAGCTGAGCCCATGGCAAAACAGACCTGAATCCTCTTCATGAGACCCTTGTGGTTGCTCAGAAGTAGAGGCAAATTAATACTTTGAAGGGCTAAGTGATAGTGGTAGAGGCAGATGGTACTGGCCTTTATTTCCATAAGCCAAACATTCAGGCTTTCTGGAGAGGACCGGATTTTTATATTATATACAATTCCTTTTGTTCACTCTCAAGAAGGATTTGTTCTTTTTGTTTTTCTTCAATTTATTGTAGCTGCAAAAAGTCAAGGCTTAACCTTCCTTGTAGTTCAGTCACTAAGTTAGGTTCAACTCTGTCCTTCCCTATCTTCTGGAGTTTGCTTAAACTCATGTCCAATGAGTCAGTGATGCCATCCAACCATCTCATCACCTATCTCCCCCTTCTCCCCCTGCCCTCAATCTTTCTCAGCATCAAGATCTTTTCCAATGAGTCAGCTCCTCCCATCAGGTGGCCAAAGTATTGGAGCATCAGCTTTAGTATCAGTCCTTCCAATAAATATTCAGGGATGATTTCCTTTAGGATTGATTGGTTTGATCTCCTTGCAGTCCATGAGAATCTCAGGAATCTTCTCCAGCACCACAATTTGAAAAAATCACTTCTTCAGTGCTCAGTCTTCTTTGCAGCCCAACTCTCACATCCATACATGACTACTGGAAGAAAAATAGCTCAACTAGATGGACCTTTGTTGGAAGAGTAATGCCTCTCTTAAGCTGTCTAGGTTTCTCATAGCTTTTCTTCCAAGGAGCATCTTTTAATTTTGTGGCTGCAGTCACCATCCCCAGCGATTTTGGAGTCCAAATAAATAAATAAATAAATAAAATCTATCATTTTTTCCATGTTTTCCCATTCTATTTGCCATGAATTGATGTGACTTTATGTTATCCTATTATCTTAGTACTTTGGATGTTGAGTTTTAAGCCAGTTTTTCACTTTTTTTTTTTTCACCTTCCTCAAGAGGCTGTTTAGTTCCTTTTTGCTGTCTGCCATTGGAATGATATCATCTGCATATCTAAGTTATTGATATTTTTCCTGACAATCTTGATACCAGCTTGTGGTTCACCCAACCTGGCATTTCTCATGGCATGCTCTGCATACGGGCTTCCCTGGTATCTCAGCTGGTAAAGAATGTGTCTGCAATGCAGAAGATCCTGGTTTGATTCCTGGGTCAGGAATATCCCCTGGAGAAGGGATAGGCTACCCACTCTAGTATTCTTGGGCTTCCCTGGTGGCTCAGAAGGTAAAAAATCTGCCTGCAATGAAGGAGACCTGGGTTTGATCCCCGGATTGGGAAGATTCCCTCAAGGAGGGCATGACAATCCAGTCTAATATTGTCATCTGGAGGATCCCCATGGACAGAGAAGCCTGGCAGTCCACACCCCACAGGGTCACAAAGAGTCAGACATGACAGTGCAACTCAGCATGGCCCAATAATCTGCATTTAAGTTGAATAAGCATGGTGACAATATACCGGCTTGACATACTCCCTTCCCAATTTTGAACCAGTCCATTGTTCCATGTCTGGTTCTGACTGTTGCTTCTTGCCCTGAATACAGGTTTCTCAGGAGACAGGTGAGTTGATTTGGTATTCTCATCTCTTTCCCACAGTTTGTTGTGATTCAGATCCAAAGACTTTCATGTAGTTAGCGAAGCAGTTTGCTTTTTGGAGTCCCCTTGCTTTTTCTCTGATCCAAGAGATGTTTACAATTTGATCTCTGATTTCTCTGCCTTTTTAAAATCCAACTTGTACATCTGAAGTTCTTGGTTCATGTACTGTTGAAACTTAGCTTGAAGGATTTTGAGTATCACCTTGCTAGCATGTGAAATGATGCAATTGTATACAAGTTTGAACATTCTTTGGCATTGACTTTCTTTGGAATTGGAATAAAAACTGACTTTTTCCAGTCCTGTGGCCACAGTTGGGTTTTCCAAATTTGCTGGCATACTGACAGCAGCACTTTCACAGCATCATCTTTTAGGATGTTAAATAGCTCAGCTGGATTCCATCACCTCCACTAGCTTTGTTCACAGTAATAATTCCTAAGGTCCACTTGACTTCATAATCCAATATGTCTAGCACTAGGTGAGTAACCACACCATCATGGTTTTCCAAGTCATTAAGATATTTTCTGTAGAGTTATTCTGTGTATTGTTGCTGCCTCTTCTTAATTGCTTCTGTTAGGTTCTTGCTGTTTCTGTCCTTTATTGTGCCTATATTTGCATGAAGTATTCCTTTGGTATCTTCACTTTTTTTGAAGAGCTCTCTAGTCTTTCACATTCTATTACTTTCCTCTATTTATGCACTGCATACTTAAGAAGGCTTTCTTATCTCTCCCTGATATACTCTGGAACTCTGCATTCAGTTGAGTATATCTTTTTATGTCCCCTTTGCCTTTAGCATCTTTTCTTTTGTCAGCTATTTGTAAGTTCTATTCAGACAACCACTTTGCCTTCTTCCAATTCTTTTTTTGGGGGAAGGTTTTGGTCACCAGCTCCTGTATAATGTTTTGAACTTCCATCCATAGTTCTTCAGGCACTCTATCTTCCAGATCTTATCCCTTGAATCTATTCATCACCTCCATGTATAATCATAAGGGATTTGATTTAGGTCATACTTGAATGGTCTAGTGGTTTTCTCTACTTTCTTCAAGTTGAGCCTATATTTTGCTAAATAGTTCATGATATGAGCTACAGTCAGCTCCAGTTCTTTTCTTTTCTTTCTTTTTTTTTTTTTTTTTTTTTTTGCTTATTGTATAGAGCTTGCCTATCTTTGGATGCAAAGAATATAATCCATCTAATTTTAGTGTTGATATCTCCTACCCCAGCATTGAATCTTCAGTTCTTGTGTCACTTATATTTGCCATCATATGTGACTTTAATTGTGTGTATGCACTGAGAGTTAGATTTTATAGTCTCTTTTGCTGGCTTCATAACATTCACACATATCCATTCTACTGTATTACCTCTAATTCTCACAGCATATTTTCTGATAAACCAGTGAACATAGGAATTCACCTTCTTTGCTGGTAAATATTTTATTGAGTCAGGCTCCTGGTACTATTTATGAAACAAATCTGACTGTTCTGTAAGAAAATTTGTAATGTGAATTTGTCTGAAACCATAAGCAGGCAAATTCATAAATATGTACCAGTAAATAGGATAACTAACAGGATATTTGCACAAAAAGTTTCAAAGAAATTTGATGAGGCAATGGTTCATTCCACTCTGAAGACTAGGCACCTTGGCTTGTAGGACTAGGCACCTGTCCATGTAAACATGGAANAAACAAATCTGACTGTTCTGTAAGAAAATTTGTAATGTGAATTTGTCTGAAACCATAAGCAGGCAAATTCATAAACATGTACCAGTAAATAGGATAACTAACAGGATATTTGCACAAAAAGTTTCAAAGAAATTTGAATGAGGCAATGGTTCATTCCACTCTGAAGACTAGGCACCTTGGCTTGTAGGACTAGGCACCTGTCCATGTAAACATGGAAAGAAGCTCCTCCAAGCAAAATATACAGCATGCATTGGCTTATCTTTTTGGTTACATTGGCAGAAAACATGTACCTGGTCATATTAATTTAAAGGAGATTTATTATATCACAGTGCACGCCATCTATATGTGGAGAGGGCTCCAGGCAGGGTGCATCAGGGCTCTGACCTCACTTCTCTGTGGCCTTGTCTTCCTTTGTGGGTTTTGCTTCATCAGCAGTTCCAGGCAACATACCCAGGCATGTCAATGACTAGAGAAAAAAATAGTATTGTCTCCCCCTTATATCTGTTTTTAAGAGCAAGAGGACATTTCCCGTGAGTGCCTTCCATGAATTTCTCAACTCTTCAGCCTGGACAAGGTCACATAATTGCCTCTAAGTTAGTGACTTATAAGTGGTATGAGATTACAATGATGATCTTGGAATTTGCCTNAAGAGCAAGAGGACATTTCCCGTGAGTGCCTTCCATGAATTTCTCAACTCTTCAGCCTGGACAAGGTCACATAATTGCCTCTAAGTTAGTGACTTATAAGTGGTATGAGATTACAATGATGATCTTGGAATTTGCCTATTGAGTAGTCATATTTATTGAGAGAAAGCACCTTAACAAAACAAGTACTCTGCCAATGAAGGTAGAAATGAAGACAGATTTAAAGTGGGCAGCTGATAGGGTCTACTCTACAACCCATTCTCTGTATATAATATATTTTATTTTAAAAGAAAAAAAGACAGAAATATAAACAAAGAATGTGTTAGAATAGGACAAGGATCAATAAGATAGAATAATTCTGGACAACTGATTCTGGTTTTGTATAGCTTGATACCATTAGAAACAAAACCTGAAAATATAAGGAGCTGGATGTCATGATCAGCAGCTTCAGAAATACCAAAATAGCTCATGTATCCATTAGACACAACTGTGACTGAGCACTGCAAAGTCAGATAACTGCACTTACTCTCAGAGTGTGTGCAATGTT
>SJYW01056227.1:0-11586 GCA_006410735.1 Raphicerus campestris
GAAAGCTCAGGCTCCGGCCTCAGCACTAGACGAGGACGGAGAACCCGGCGACGACTGTGGAGGAAATCCCAGAGGAGCCTCGCAACATGCACAGAGTCTGGCCTCTCCACAGGGCAGAGGCGAGTCTCTGGGGTCCCAGTTACTACTCTAGATGACCCCGGGGCAACTCACGAAAAACACAGAAGCTTCTCCCCTGCAGGCGGTGTGAGGCCCTTGTCCGCTGCGGCATCATGGGGAAATTCAGCCCGTTCCTCTTGGATTTGGAAAGGCTCCTTCACACCCTTCCTGAGACCCTAGAAGTTCCCCGCCCCACACGTCCCCACTGGAGAGGAAACCCAAGGGTCCTGCCAAGAAGCAAGAGGAGACCCATTCTCCCCTGCTGAGCTCCGGATGAGGGGCCCTTTCCCTGTTCCTTCTGGAAAGGCTTCACGGCGTTCCCCTCCCATCCCAAGAGGAGGTGTTCGCACCTGGAGAGTCGAGAGGAGTCTCACAGATTGCGCCACCAATCTCCAAGACCCCCAAATGCCTCGTCCACTTCAGATGAACCTGACTGCCCTGAACTGCCTCAACTGTAACCCCGAGGCTCGACTCCGGCATGCTGGCACGTGTGACAGCCCTAGGGTACCTCGAGTGCTAGCCATAAATCCCTGTATCAGCTCCACAGGGACCCAGACACTGTTGCTGCAGTTGTGGAGGAAAGCGGCTGTGCACGTCTTCTGGCGAGACGAGGCCTGACTCCCCTGTGGGGGCCCCAGTGGAAAACCAAGAAATATGTCCACATGGGCGAGGCAAGCTCAGGCTCCAGCTTCAGCAGCAGACCAGAACTGAGGATCCAGCGACAACGGGGGATGATTCCCCATAGGCGCCTCTCACATCGCTCAGAGACTGTCCTCTCCTGTGGCCACAAAGTCGGGTTTCTGGGGTCCCATCGTAAAGTGAGAGGACCCCACAGGGACTCGAGGAAAACCAGAAACTTCTCCCCTTCTGGTGGAGTGAGGCCCTTTTCTGCGGAGGCATCTCGGGGGAAATCAACCCTTCCCTCCTAGACCTTGAAAGGCTCCTTCACACCTTTTTTATGACCAAAGAATTGCTCCGTCTCACGCATCCCCACTCGAGAGGAACCCCGAGTGTCCTGCCAAGACTCAACAGGAGCCCCGTTTCCGCTGCTGAGCTCGAGATGACGGGCCCTTTCCCTGCTCTGTCGGGAAAGTTTTCACGGCTCTCCCCTGGCATCCCAAGAAGTGGTGCTCGAATGAGGAGAGACAAGACGATTCTCAGGGGTCGGTCCATCATTCCAAAGACCCCCAAATGACTCATCAATTCCTGATGAACGTCACTGCCCTGCACGTCCTCGACTGTCACCCTGAGACTCGACTCCGACCCACTGGCAAGTGTGAGAGCCCTGTGGTACCTAGAGGGTAAGCCACATATCCCTGTTTCTGCTCGAAGGGGTGCTGGACACTTCTGCTGCAGATGGGGAGGAAACGGCCGTGCACGACTCCAGGTGAGAAGAGGCCTGACTCCCCTGTGGGAGCTCCAGGGGAACCCCAAGACTTAGGTCAGCATGACGAGGCAAGCTCAGGCTGTGGGCTCAGCAGCAGACGAGGCCTGGGGAACCGGTGACGACTGGGGAGGAATACCCAGTGGCAACTGTCAAGGAGACTGGCCTCTCCTGAGGCCACAGGGGCGGGTCTCTGGGGTCCACGTTGTAACTTGAGAGTACCCCACCGCAACTCCAGAAAAACCAGAGGCTTCTCCCTTGCAGGCGGAGTGAGGCCCTTGTCCACTGAGGCGTCCCAGGGGAAATTAACCGTTCCCTCTTGGACCTTGAAATGCTCTTTCACACCCTTGCTGTGACCCAAGAAGTTTCCCGCCCCACACGTCCCCACTCGACAGGAACGCCGACGTTCCCACCACGACTCTAGAGGAGCTCCATTTTCCCATGCTCAGCTCCAGATGAGGGGCCCTTTCCCTGCTCCATCAGGAAAGGGTTCCCGGCTCTTCCCTCATATCCCAAGAGCAGGCACTCACACCAGGCGTGTCCAGAGAGGCCTCAGGCGACGGGTAACATTTCTGCAAGACCCCCAAATGCCTAGTCCACTCCAGATGAATGTGACTGTGCTGCACTGCCTCGACTATCACCGAGGCTCGACTCAGGCACACTGGAATGTGCGATAGCCCTGGGGTACCTCGAGGTCAAGCCACTGATCCCTGTATCCACTTGACAGGGATACGGACACTGTTGGTGCAGTTGGGGAGGAAAGCGTCTGTGCACGTCCCCAGGCAAGACGAGGCCTGAGTCCCCTATGGGGGCTCCAACGGGACCCCAAGACCTATGTCAGCATGGGCAAGGCAAGCACAGGCTCCGACCTCAGCACCAGACGAGGACTGAGGACCCTGCGAGGTCTCGGGAGGAATCCCCATAGGTGCCTCGCAACTCGCATGGAGACTAGTCTCTCCTAAGGCCACATCAGCGGTTCCCTGGGGTCCCTGTCGTAACTCTAGAGGACCCCACCACAACTCAAGAAAAACGAGAAGAAGCTTCTCCCCTGCAGACAGACTGAGACCCTTGTTCGCTGCAGCATCTGGGGAGAAAACACCCCTTCCTTCTTGGACCTCGAAAGACTCCTTCAAACCATTGTTGTGACCTAGGAAGTTCCCCACCCCTACCCTCTCCACTCGAGAGGAACACTAAGGGTCCCGTTGCGACTCAAGAGGAGCCCTGTTTTCCCCTGCTGAACTCCAGATGAGGGGCTCCTTCCCTGCTCCATGTGGAAAGGTTTTCGGGCACTCCCCTTGCATTCCAAGAGGTGGCCTCGCATCAGGAGAGTCGGGAGGAGCCTTAGGTGTCCGACCACCACTTCCCAAGGTCCGCAAATGCCTCATCCACTCCAAATGAACATGACTGTCCTGTACTGTCTCGGCTGTCACTCCGAGGCTCTACTCCAAACACACTGGCACGTGAGACAACCCTGGAGTACCTCGTTGGCAAGACACAGATCCCTGTGTCCACTTTACGGGGAGCTGGACACTGCCGCTGCAGCTGGGGAAGAAAGACCGTGCAAGTCTCCAGGTGAGACAAGGCCTGACTCCCCTTTGGGGGCTCCAGAGTAACCTAAAGACCTATGAAAGCACGAGCGAGGAAATCTTAGGCTCGACCTCAGCACTAGACCAGGACTGAGGACCCAGTGATGACTGGGGAAGAATCCCCAGAGGCGCCTCACAACTCGCACTGAGAATGGCCTCTCCTGAGGATAAAGGGGCAGATCCCTGGGGTCCCCTTCATATCTCGAGAGGACCCCGCCGCAACTGGAGAAAAACCAGAAGCTTCTCCCCTGCAGGCATGGTGTGGCACTTGTCTGCAACGGCATCTTCGGGGAATTCACCGCATCCCTCGTGGACCTCGAAAGGCTCATTCACACCCTTGCTTTGACCTAAGAAGTTCCCCGACCAACCAGTCCCCACGCGAGTGGAAACCCAAGGTTCCCGCCAAGACTCAAGAGGAGCCCCGTTTTCCCCTGCTGGGCTCCAGATGAGGGGCCCTTTTCCTGCTCCATCGGGAAAGTTTTCGAGGTGTTCCCCTCGCATCCCAAGAGGAGGTGCTGGCACCTAGAACGTCGGGAGGAGTCTCACAGGTTGGGCCACCATTCCCCAAGACCCCCAAATGCCTCGTCCACTTCACATGAACCTGACTGCCTTGCACTGACTCGACTGTAACCCCCAGGCTCGACCCTGCACACTGGAATGTGTGACAGCCCTAGGGTACCTGGAGCTCAAGCCATAGATCCCTGTATCCGCTTGACAGGGACCCAGACACTGTTACTGCCACTGGGATGGAAAGCGGCCATGCACGTCTCCAGTCAAGACGAGAACTGACTCCCCTCTGCGGGCTCCAGGAGAAGCCCAATACAAATGTCAGCACGGGCGAGGCAATCTCAGGCTGCAGCCTCAGCATCAGAAGGGGACTGAGGAATTGGCGCCACCAGGGTGGAATCCCCAGTTGTGCCTCGCCCCTCGCATGGAGACTGGCCTATCCAGGGGCCACAGGGGCGGATCCCTGGGATCCCCGTCATAACTCGAGTGGACACCACCGTAACACTAGAAAAACCAGAAGCTTCTCCCTTGCAGATGGAGTGAGGCACTTGTCCGCTGCAGTGTCCCCAGGGGAAATCACCCATTCCCTCTTGGACCTCGAAATACACTTTCACACCATTGCTGTGACCCAAGAAGTTCCCCTCCCCACACGTCCCCACACGAGATGACCGCCGAGGGTTACACCGCAATTCAAGAGGAGCTCCATTTTCCCATGTTCAGCTCCAGATGAGGGACCATTTCCCTGATCCTTTGGGAGAGGTTTCCCAGGTCTCCCCTTGCATCCCAAGAGGAGGCACTCACACCATGCTATTCCAGAAAAGCCTCAGGCATTGGGTCACATATCTGCAAGACCCACAAAGGCCTAGTCCACTCCAGATGAATCTGACTGTCCTGCACTGCCTCGACTGTCACCCCTAGGCTCGACTCCGGCACACTAGCACGGGTGATAACCCTAGTGTACCTCGAGTTCAAGTCACTGATCCCTGTATCCACTCGACAGGGACCCAGACATTGTTGCTGCAGTTGGGGAGGAAAGTGGATATGCACGTCCCCAGGTAAGATGAGGCCTGACTCCACTATGGGGTTCCAGGGGAACCCCAAGACCTATGTCAGCATGGGCGAGGTAAGCACAGGATCCGGACTCAGGACCAGACGAGGACTGAAGACATGGGGACGGCTCGTGTGGAACCCCTGGAAGTGCCTCACAACTTGCATTGAGACTGGTCTCTCCTGAGGCCACAGCGGCAGGTCTCTGGAGTCCCCGTCGTAACTCGAGAGGACAACGCCGCAAACTCGAGAAAAACCGGAAGCTTCTCCCCTGCAGGGAAGGTGAGTCCACTGTCCACTGCAGCATCTCGGGGGAAATCACCCCTTCCCTCTTGGACCTCGAAAGTCTCCTTCATACACTTGTTGTGACCTAGGAAGTTCCCCGCCCCAACCGTTCCCAATTGAGAGGAACACTAAGGGTCCCGCCGTGACTCAAGAGGAGCCCCATTTTCCCCAACTGAACTCCAGATGAGGGGACATTTCCCTACTCCTTCTGGAAAAGTTTTTCAGCGCTCCCCTCCCATCCCAAGAGGTGGCCGCACATCAGCAGAGTCGGGAGGAGCCTCAGGTGTCCGACCACCACGTCCCAAGGTCCCCAAATGCCTCATCCACTCCAGATGAACATGACTGTCCTGCACTGTCTCGCCTGTCACTCCAAGGCTCGACTCCCAACACACTGTCACATGAGACAGCCCTGGAGTACCTCGATGGCAAGCCACAGATCCCTGTGTCTGCTTTACGGGGAGCTGGACACTGCCCCAGCAGTTGGGGATGAAAGAGGCCATGCACGTCTCCAGGCGAGAAAAGGCCTGACTCCCCTGTGGGGGCTCCAGAGTAACCTAAAGACCTATGAAAGCAAGAGCACAGAAATCTCAGGCTCCGACCTCAGCACCAGACTAGGACTCAGGACCCGGCGATGACTGGGGAGGAATCCCCAGAGTCGCCTCGCAACTCGCACTGAGAATGGCCTCTCTTGAGGATACAGGGGCGGGTCCCTGGGGTTCCCGTCATAACCTGAGAGGACCCCACCGCAACTTGAGAAAAACTAGAAGCTTCTCCCCTGCAGGCGTGGTGTGGCCCTTGTCCGCAACGGCATCTCAGGGGAATTCACCCCGTCCCTCGTGGACCTCGAAAGGCTCCTTCACACCCTTGCTGGGGCTCAAGAAGTTCCCCGCCCCACCCTTCCCCACTCAAGAGGAACCCCAAGGTTCCCGCCAAGATTCAAGAGGAGCCCCGTTGTCCCCTGCTGAGCTCCAGATGACGGGCTCTTTCCCTACTCCATCAGGAAATGTTTTGTGGTGTTTCCCTCGCATCCCAAGAGGAGGTGCTCACACCTGGAAAGTCGGGAGGAGTCTCAAGGTTGGGACACAATTCCCCAAGAGACCCAAATGCCTCGTCCAATTCAGATGAACCAGACTGCCCGGCACTGCCTCGACTGTAACTTCGTGCTCGACTCTGGCACACTGGCACGTGTGACAGTCCTAGGGTACCTCGAGCACAAGCCATAGATCCCTGTATCCGCTTGACAGGGACCCGGACAATGTTACTGCAATCGGAAAGGAAAGCGACCATGCACATCTCCAGTTGAGATGAGGCCTGACTCCTTTCTGCGGTCTCCAGGGGAAGCGCAATACAAATGTCAGCACGGGCGAGGCAATCTCAGGCTGCTGCCTCAGCACCAGAAGGGGACTGAGAATTCAGCGCAACTGGGGAGGAATCCCCATATGTGCCTCGCTCCTCGCAAGGAGACTGGCCTATCCTGAGACCCAGTGGGCGGATCCCTGTGATCCCCATTGTAACTTGAGAGGACTCCGCCACAACTCAAGCAAAAGCAGAAGCTTCACCCTTGCAGACGGAGAGAGGCCCTTGTCTGCTGCGGCGTCCCGGGAGAAATCACCTGTTCCCTCTTGGACCTCAAAATGTTCTTTCACACCCTTGATCTGACCCAAGAAGTTCCCCGCCCCACACCTCCCCAGTCGAGAGGACCGCCAAGGGTCCCGCCGTGACTCAAGAGGAGCTTCATTTTCCCATGCTCAGCTCGAGATGAGGGGCCGTTTGCCTACTCCATCGGGAAAGGGTTCCCCGCTCGCCCCTCACATCCCAAGAGGTGGCCCTCACACCAGGTGAGTTCAGAGAAGCCTCAGGCGTCGAGTCACATTTGCGCAAGACCCCCAAGTGCCTAGTCCACTCCAGATGAATCTGACTGTCCTTCACTGCCTCGACTNTGTTCCCCTCGCATCCCAAGAGGAGGTGCTGGCACCTAGAACGTCGGGAGGAGTCTCACAGGTTGGGCCACCATTCCCCAAGACCCCCAAATGCCTCGTCCACTTCACATGAACCTGACTGCCTTGCACTGACTCGACTGTAACCCCCAGGCTCGACCCTGCACACTGGAATGTGTGACAGCCCTAGGGTACCTGGAGCTCAAGCCATAGATCCCTGTATCCGCTTGACAGGGACCCGGACACTGTTACTGCCACTGGGATGGAAAGCGGCCATGCACGTCTCCAGTCAAGACGAGAACTGACTCCCCTCTGCGGGCTCCAGGAGAAGCCCAATACAAATGTCAGCACGGGCGAGGCAATCTCAGGCTGCAGCCTCAGCATCAGAAGGGGACTGAGGAATTGGCGCCACCAGGGTGGAATCCCCAGTTGTGCCTCGCCCCTCGCATGGAGACTGGCCTATCCAGGGGCCACAGGGGCGGATCCCTGGGATCCCCGTCATAACTCGAGTGGACACCACCGTAACACTAGAAAAACCAGAAGCTTCTCCCTTGCAGATGGAGTGAGGCACTTGTCCGCTGCAGTGTCCCCAGGGGAAATCACCCATTCCCTCTTGGACCTCGAAATACACTTTCACACCATTGCTGTGACCCAAGAAGTTCCCCTCCCCACACGTCCCCACACGAGATGACCGCCGAGGGTTACACCGCAATTCAAGAGGAGCTCCATTTTCCCATGTTCAGCTCCAGATGAGGGACCATTTCCCTGATCCTTTGGGAGAGGTTTCCCAGGTCTCCCCTTGCATCCCAAGAGGAGGCACTCACACCATGCTATTCCAGAAAAGCCTCAGGCATTGGGTCACATATCTGCAAGACCCACAAAGGCCTAGTCCACTCCAGATGAATCTGACTGTCCTGCACTGCCTCGACTGTCACCCCTAGGCTCGACTCCGGCACACTAGCACGGGTGATAACCCTAGTGTACCTCGAGTTCAAGTCACTGATCCCTGTATCCACTCGACAGGGACCCAGACATTGTTGCTGCAGTTGGGGAGGAAAGTGGATATGCACGTCCCCAGGTAAGATGAGGCCTGACTCCACTATGGGGTTCCAGGGGAACCCCAAGACCTATGTCAGCATGGGCGAGGTAAGCACAGGATCCGGACTCAGGACCAGACGAGGACTGAAGACATGGGGACGGCTCGTGTGGAACCCCTGGAAGTGCCTCACAACTTGCATTGAGACTGGTCTCTCCTGAGGCCACAGCGGCAGGTCTCTGGAGTCCCCGTCGTAACTCGAGAGGACAACGCCGCAAACTCGAGAAAAACCGGAAGCTTCTCCCCTGCAGGGAAGGTGAGTCCACTGTCCACTGCAGCATCTCGGGGGAAATCACCCCTTCCCTCTTGGACCTCGAAAGTCTCCTTCATACACTTGTTGTGACCTAGGAAGTTCCCCGCCCCAACCGTTCCCAATTGAGAGGAACACTAAGGGTCCCGCCGTGACTCAAGAGGAGCCCCATTTTCCCCAACTGAACTCCAGATGAGGGGACATTTCCCTACTCCTTCTGGAAAAGTTTTTCAGCGCTCCCCTCCCATCCCAAGAGGTGGCCGCACATCAGCAGAGTCGGGAGGAGCCTCAGGTGTCCGACCACCACATCCCAAGGTCCCCAAATGCCTCATCCACTCCAGATGAACATGACTGTCCTGCACTGTCTCGCCTGTCACTCCAAGGCTCGACTCCCAACACACTGTCACATGAGACAGCCCTGGAGTACCTCGATGGCAAGCCACAGATCCCTGTGTCCGCTTTACGGGGAGCTGGACACTGCCCCAGCAGTTGGGGATGAAAGAGGCCATGCACGTCTCCAGGCGAGAAAAGGCCTGACTCCCCTGTGGGGGCTCCAGAGTAACCTAAAGACCTATGAAAGCAAGAGCACAGAAATCTCAGGCTCCGACCTCAGCACCAGACTAGGACTCAGGACCCGGCGATGACTGGGGAGGAATCCCCAGAGTCGCCTCGCAACTCGCACTGAGAATGGCCTCTCTTGAGGATACAGGGGCGGGTCCCTGGGGTTCCCGTCATAACCTGAGAGGACCCCACCGCAACTTGAGAAAAACTAGAAGCTTCTCCCCTGCAGGCGTGGTGTGGCCCTTGTCCGCAACGGCATCTCAGGGGAATTCACCCCGTCCCTCGTGGACCTCGAAAGGCTCCTTCACACCCTTGCTGGGGCTCAAGAAGTTCCCCGCCCCACCCTTCCCCACTCAAGAGGAACCCCAAGGTTCCCGCCAAGATTCAAGAGGAGCCCCGTTGTCCCCTGCTGAGCTCCAGATGACGGGCTCTTTCCGTACTCCATCAGGAAATGTTTTGTGGTGTTTCCCTCGCATCCCAAGAGGAGGTGCTCACACCTGGAAAGTCGGGAGGAGTCTCAAGGTTGGGACACAATTCCCCAAGAGACCCAAATGCCTCGTCCAATTCAGATGAACCAGACTGCCCGGCACTGCCTCGACTGTAACTTCGTGCTCGACTCTGGCACACTGGCACGTGTGACAGTCCTAGGGTACCTCGAGCACAAGCCATAGATCCCTGTATCCGCTTGACAGGGACCCGGACAATGTTATTGCAATCGGAAAGGAAAGCGACCATGCACATCTCCAGTTGAGATGAGGCCTGACTCCTTTCTGCGGTCTCCAGGGGAAGCGCAATACAAATGTCAGCACGGGCGAGGCAATCTCAGGCTGCTGCCTCAGCACCAGAAGGGGACTGAGAATTCAGCGCAACTGGGGAGGAATCCCCATATGTGCCTCGCTCCTCGCAAGGAGACTGGCCTATCCTGAGACCCAGTGGGCGGATCCCTGTGATCCCCATTGTAACTTGAGAGGACTCCGCCACAACTCAAGCAAAAGCAGAAGCTTCACCCTTGCAGACGGAGAGAGGCCCTTGTCTGCTGCGGCGTCCCGGGAGAAATCACCTGTTCCCTCTTGGACCTCAAAATGTTCTTTCACACCCTTGATCTGACCCAAGAAGTTCCCCGCCCCACACCTCCCCAGTCGAGAGGACCGCCAAGGGTCCCGCCGTGACTCAAGAGGAGCTTCATTTTCCCATGCTCAGCTCGAGATGAGGGGCCGTTTGCCTACTCCATCGGGAAAGGGTTCCCCGCTCGCCCCTCACATCCCAAGAGGTGGCCCTCACACCAGGTGAGTTCAGAGAAGCCTCAGGCGTCGAGTCACATTTGCGCAAGACCCCCAAGTGCCTAGTCCACTCCAGATGAATCTGACTGTCCTTCACTGCCTCGACTGTCACCCCGAGGCTCGACTCTGGTGCACTGGCACGTGTGATAGCCCTGGGGTACCTCGAGGTCAAGCCACTGATTCCTGTGTCCGCTCGACAGGGACCCGGACACTGTTGCTGCATTAGGCAAGGAAAGCGGCGGTGCACGTTCCCAGGCGAGATGAGGCCTGAGTCCCCTATGGGGACTCCAGGGGAACCCCAAGACCTGTGTCAGCATGGGCCAGGCAAGCACTGGCTCCGGACTCAGCACCAGACGAGGACTGAGGAAATGGCGACGTCTCGGTAGGTATCCCCACAGATGCTTCACAACTCTCATGGAGACTGGCCTCTCCTGAAGCCATAGGGACGGGTCCCTGGGGTCCCAGTCATAACTCGAGAGGACGCCGCCGCAACTCGAGAAAAACCAGAAGCTTCTCCCCTGCAGGGAGTGTGAGTCCCTTGTCCACTCCAGCATCTCAGGGGAAATCACCCCTTATCTCTTGAACCTGGAAAGGCTCCTCATACCCTTATTTTGACCTAGGAAGTTCCCTGCCCCAACCGTCAGCACTGGAGAGGAACCCTGGAGGTCCCACTGCGATTCAAGAGGAGCCCCGTTTTCCTCTGCTGAGCTCTAGATGAGGGGCCATTTTCTGCTCCAACGGGAAAGGTTTTCCGGTGCTCCCCTCGCATCTCAAGAGGTGGCCTCGCATCAGGAAAGTCGGTAGAAGCCTCAGGTGTCTGATCACCACTCCCAAGATCCCCAAATGCCTCATCCACTCCAGATGAACATGACTGTTCTTCATTGTCTCGATTGTCACCACGAGACTCGACTCCCAAAACACTGGCACGTGAGACAGCCCTGGAGTACCTCGATGGAAAGCCACAGACCCCTGTGTCCACTTTACGGGGAGCTGCACACTGCCACTGCAGGAGGGGAAGATAGAGGCCATGCAAGTCTCCAGGCGAAAAGAGGCCTAACTCCCTGTGGGGGCTCCAGAAAACCTCAAGACCTATGAAAGCATGAGTGAGGAAATCTGAGGTTCCGACCATAGCTCCAGACGAGGACTGAGGACTCCACGATGACTGGGGATAAATACCCAGATGTGTCGCACAACTCGCAGTGAGAATGGCCTCTCCTGAGGATACAGGGGCAGGTCCCTGGGGTCCNGACCATAGCTCCAGACGAGGACTGAGGACTCCACGATGACTGGGGATAAATACCCAGATGTGTCGCACAACTCGCAGTGAGAATGGCCTCTCCTGAGGATACAGGGGCAGGTCCCTGGGGTCCCTGTCGTAACTGAAGAGGACCCCTCCACAACTCGAGAAAAACCGGAAGCTGCTGCTGCTGCTGCTGCTTCTTCTTCTTCTTCTCACAGTATTCTTCTTCTCCTCACCTTCTTCTTCTACTTCTTCTCACCTTTTTCTTCTTCTTCTCACCTTTTTCTTCTTCTTTT
>SJYW01056230.1:0-26619 GCA_006410735.1 Raphicerus campestris
TAAAGGAAATCAGTCCTGAATATCCATTGGAAGGACTGATGCTGAAGTTGAAACTCCAATATTTTGGCCACCTGATGTGAAGAGCTGACTCATTTGAAAAGACCGTGCTGCTGGGATTGAGGACAGTAGAAGGGGACAATAGAGGATGAGGTGGTTGAATGGCATCACCAACTCAATGGAAATGGGTTTGGGTGAACTCCTGGAGTTGGTGATGGACAGGGAAGCCTGGAGTGCTGCAATTCATGGGGTCACAAAGAGTCAGACACAGCTAAATGACTGATCTGAACTGAATTGAACTACCACAGAAGAAAACCATTTTGATTTTATAAATATGTGATAGTGAAAGTTGCTCGATCGTGTCTGACTCTTTGTGATACAGTCTGCAGAATTTTCCAGGCCAGAATATTTGAGTGGGTAGCATTTCCCTTCTCCAGGGGATCTTCCCAACTCAAGAACTGAACCCAGGTCTCCCGAATTGCAGGCAGATTCTTTACCAGCTGAACCTTGAGGGAAGCCCTTGGAGATACGATAATCTCAGTCGAAACAGACTAAATGAATTGACTGGGGTCATGTTACATGTGCATCTTTCAAACAGAATATCCCAAGCCTTCTAACCTCACATGTTAAGACTTCTTCCATTTAATGCTCCTCTAAATAAAATATCAAGTAATCTTACTTTATTATTTTTAATGTACATTCTAATTCTTTTTCATTCCAGCTCACAAAATTTTGTCAATGCTTGATGAATGAAATGCATTTGAATGTCTACTCATTTCATCTCAAGATACCTCTGTCAATATTTAATCAGCAATATTCACTGGTCATCCATAGTAATTNTCTTTTTCATTCCAGCTCACAAAATTTTGTCAATGCTTGATGAATGAAATGCATTTGAATGTCTACTCATTTCATCTCAAGATACCTCGGTCAATATTTAATCAGCAATATTCACTGGTCATCCATAGTAAGTTATTTTCCTTTATTTAACCTCCATTTTTTCATGGTTAATAATTTTTGATACATTGACAAGCTTCCTTTGGAAATAAAAGGAGATTATATAACAAAATTGATTTTGGGAAGAGACAAACACTTTTCAAAATATGCCTCAGTTTTCACAATAGTATCAACTACCAAGTTTGCTTGTAATATTATGCAAACAAGACTTTAGTCTTCATAAATTCATATCATTATTAACTATGTCTAAATTCTGCTTCTGTAGGCACAGATTTTGAGACAAGAGTTCTTGTGTAAGCAGTGTATTGGGGAACTGCCTTCTAGAAGAAGCTGAGTAAATAAAGCACAGGAAGGCAATGTAAGAAACTAAGCAAGAATGTAGACTAGAGACTACATTCAAGCTGATTCATTCAGAATAAACTGAAGTGCAAATTATACCAGAGTTAGGTAAACTTTTAGGATAGACAACCAGCTTAGTGTATCCCATTATGGTCAGTCACTGAGTAATATGTGGCCCAGTGTATGTGTGGCAGGTATAGACTTGTGAATATGGTGCTTTCATTTGGCTAATGGATGTCTGTTCTTCAGAAGCTGTGAGCTGTCATCAGTCTACACTCACAGCAGTTGGAGGATGGGTGGATCAGCTGATAAAAGAGACTTGATGGAGCACCACCAATACTCAGTGTAACCTATGACTGCTCCATATAGATTTACTTCCTTCTTCTACTAAACTACACAAAGGAGACAATAATTCTCCAGATTTAGAGGTTTATGGCTGGACACAATTTCAGGGAAATATAAAAATATATTTCAGTTAATGAGACACACCATAGACCTCACTACTCCAGTTTTTCCCATAGCTTTTACTAACATTTATCATTTCGTTTCTCCAGAATCCATTCTTGATAACTTTCTATCTATTGGTTTAGATGGCACACCTAGTTAATTAACTGAGATTCTGATCTCTGACAACTTTGAACTTCTGTCTCTATCCAGGAAATGGCTGCTGTATTTGATTTACACTTACAGATGGACACTAGAGTTTCAAGAGGTATCCTGGAGGATCACCTAAGTGTCTAATATATTCCTCCATCTGTGCTCAGTCACTCAGTCATGCCTGACTCTTTGGGATCCTATGGTCTCTAGCCCACCAGGTTCTTTTGTTCATGGGAATTCTCAGGCAAGAATACTGGAGTGGTTTGCCATTTCCTTCTCCAGGGGATCTTCCTGACCCAAAGGTAGAACCCACATCTCCTGTATTGGCACACAGATTCTTTACCATATTTCTCCATATTCCCATTATAAAGCAAAATCCCAAAACCTTTATGTAGATAAGAGTCAACCACTGCTAGTATTATAACTTCTTTATTTGCTTGTTGGTTTACTGGCACAAAGTAAACATAACATCTATGATTTTTTATTCAGTAAAACTCACTTTGTTTCTTTTTGAAAATGCCCCTCCACCCCAAACATAGGAACTAGTACATCTAGACCCACAGAGCCTAAAATTACAGGCTCAGATTCCCCAAATTAATGTTGGTAAGTGGGGACACACATTCCTATACCATAATTCCTGATTTCTTATATTCTACCTATTGGCTACCATGTAGAGATCATTAGTGTAAAGTGTATGCTGCATTCTAAAAGCATTGTGTTCGATCCTTGCACAGTGTCATCTTTAACCTGAAATATATTCTATACCTACAAAAGGCTGTCTTGTCACATCTGTCAAGTCATCCACTCTGGGTGGTATGCTATTTAGCAGGGCCAGTGAATTCTCTCATCGTTTCACTTCCTCTGATGTAAGTATATTTTTAGACTTAACATCAGCAGATTGGATATTTTATGAGGCCTTGTAGCACAGACTAAGGCAACAACGTCAAAAAAGTATAAATATAGCCAAAATGTGTATCAACACTGGATGTGTATTAATTTGGGTTGAAATAATATATTGTTCTTTCTCAGTTGAAATGGATCTGAGATAGCCCACTTTCTACCTGGTAGTACTTAGGAAACTGTCAGGGAGTTAGTGTTTTAATTCTTTTTTCATTTTCATTGAAGTGAAATTCATGTAACAAAATTAACTTTTTAAAATTTTATTCATTTGTGGTTAGTACATTCACAGTGTTGTTCAACCACTTCCTCTGTCTAGTTTCCAAACATTTCAACACCCCTAAAATAAGACTCTGTACCCATTAAGCAGTCACTCCCCATTNAGAGACAGTCATTGAAGTGAAATTCATGTAACAAAATTAACTTTTTAAAATTTTATTCATTTGTGGTTAGTACATTCACAGTGTTGTTCAACCACTTCCTCTGTCTAGTTTCCAAACATTTCAACACCCCTAAAATAAGACTCTGTACCCATTAAGCAGTCACTCCCCATTCCTTCTTCTCCTATATCCAGGGCAACCAACAATATGCTTCTACATTGTGGATTTATTCTGGCTATTCCATATAAATGGAATGATACAATAGGTGACTTTTTATATCCAAATTCTAGTTTTTTTGAGGCTGATTCACTGAGCAGTGATAGTCTGTATCATTACTTCATTCACTTATGGCTGAATAATATTCCATTGTATATACCACAATTTCCATATCCATGAAACTATTGATGAATATTTGGGATGTTTCCACCTTTTGGCACAATGTGACTACTGTTTCTCTGAATATTTGTGTACAAGAATTTATTTGAGTATCTGGTGTATACCTAGGAATAGAATTACTGAGTCATAATTATATGTTTAAATTTTAGGACTGCTAAGCTGTTTTACACAGTGGCTGTACCATTTTGTGTTTCCACCAATATTGTGCCAAGGTTCTAATTTCTCCATATTGTCACCAACACTTGCTTTTTATACTTTCAAAAATTATAGCCATGTCATCATGTATTATTATTTTCATTGTATGGGACTTTCACCTCCTGAGTTGAATTTATTCATAACTATTTTATTATTTTGATATTATGCTATTATGCTATTCTTAATTTTGTTTTGAATTGTTAGCTTAAATAAATGTGTCTAATTTTTACATTTTTATTTTTCTCTGCAAATTTATTGAATTGGTTACTTAGTTCTAAGAGTTTCTTTTTTTTTATTTTTTCAATTTATTTTTGTTTTGGTGCAAGAGGTCTTTAGAGTCTATAATCCTATCATCTGGAAACAGATAATTCTCCTTCTGCTTCTTCTATTTGGATTTTTGTTTTGTTTTGTTTTTCTTACCTGCCGTAGATAATACTTTCAGTGCTATGAAATATAAGAAGTGGTGAGTGTGATCATTCTTGTCTTGTCCTTGATCTTAGAGGAACAGCTTTCAGTTTTCCACCACTGAATATGTTATTTGCTGTGAGTTTTTCATATGTTGAGATTATTTCCTTCTATTCCTAGTTTTTCAAGAGTTTTTGTGATAGGATGCTAAATTTTGCAAAATGCTTTTTCTGCATCTATTGAGATGATCACATGATTACATTTGTTCATTTATAGAACTTCTTTGAATATAATAATATTACAGTCTTCTGTTGGCTGCTCATCTATCTGCTCTTAACATGATATCCTATTAGTCATTTTTGTAAATCTCAATCATTGGGCATTTTTGTCTGCCATTTTAAATTTTTGACTGATTATAGTATCCCTGATACCATGAGGCAGTTTGCCTACCAAAGGCAAAGTGTACCTATGAGCCAGTTCAGAGTTAAAGGGTTAAAAGTGTGAAATTTGAAGTTAAAAATAATTAAGTTTGAATCTTGGATCTATCATTTATTAGCTTAACCAATAACTAGCTTAGCTATCTCTTAATCTTATGAATTCTTAGTATATTTACATTTAAATTGGGGATAATAGTAAAGCTTTTATAGGATTGTAATGAAGACAGCATAATCTTCATACTTTCTAATTCCAATATATATAATAATTTATAGTTATATTTAGTATTACTGTTAAAAATAAAATAAAATGAGAAAAATTAAGAAAATAATTGAAAGTGAACACTAAAATCTGGGTATATTGCAGGAATAGATGGTCTTCACTGATAGGCTGAGTAGCTACTTAACAATCTAAGAATACAGTCAGCAGGAACAATGGAAAAAGGATTTTATTAAAACAGATTTGCTTCCCTGATAGCTCAGTTAGTAAAGAATCTGCCTGCAATGCAGGAGTTCAGTTCAATTCAGTCACTCAGTCATGTCCGACTCTTTGTGACCCCATGAATTGCAGCATGCCAGGCCTCCCTGACCATCACCAACCTCTGGAGCTCACTCAGACTCACGTCCATCAAGTTAGTGATTCCATCCAGCCATTTCATCCTCTGTCGTCCCTTTTTACTCCTGCCCCCAACCCATCCCAGCATCAGAGTCCTTTCCAATGAGTCAACTCTTTGCATGTGGTGGCCAAAGTACTGGCAATGCAGGAGACCCTGGTTCAATTCCTGGATTGGGAATATCCCCTGGAGAAGGGATAGGCTACCGCCTCCAGTATTCTTGGGCTTCCCTGATGGCTCAGCTGGTAAAGAACATGCAGAGGCCTGGGTTTGATCCCAGGGCTGGGAAGATCCCCTGGAGAAAGGAAAGGTTACCCACTCCTGTAATTTGGCCTAGAGAATTCCGTGGACTATATAGTCCATGGGGTCAAAAGTGTTGGACATGATTGAGTGACTTCCACTTCCACTTTAGGTGATTTGCTAAGCAACAGAAGGGGATGTACCTATGAATTATGTTTTGTATACAAATTGAAAAATAATATTTTGTATACAGATTGCACCTAAATTTTCAGGTGAGCAGCAATAGATCTAATACTGAGAAAATATATGTATATTAACTACTAAAGCCTTTAGTGAAAAGTCTTAAAATTTCCATGGTCACTTTTCTATCATCAGCATATGGTATATAAATAACAGATAAAGATATAAAAACTGAAAAAGTTAGCACTTAGTACTACCTTGAAATGTACTTTTTATTTTTTGCTGGTCATCACAAATACATTTTACATTCTATGTATCAGTTCAGTTCAGTCGCTCAGTCGTGTCCGACTCTTTCCGACCCCATGAATCACAGCATGCCATGCCTCCCTGTTTATTACGATCTCTGGGAGTTCACTCAGACTCATGTCCATTGAGTCCGTGATGCCATCCAGCCATCTCNAAGAGTTGACTCATTGGAAAAGACTCTGATGCTGGGAGGGATTGGGGGCAGGAGGAGATGGGGATGACCAAAGATTAGATGGCTGGATGGCATCACCGACTTGATGAGCATGAGTTTTATTGGACCCACGGAGTTGATGATGAACAGGGAGGCCTGGCGTGCTGCAATTCATGGGGTCACAAAGAATTGGACACGACTGAGTGACTGAACTGAACCCCATCTCATTGGATAACAGGGTTTCTGCATATTAATTTTGGGGTCCTTAAACATTTAGCACATAGCAACAATATATCCAAATTTGGGGTTGACTCTTTTTATTCATGGGTTGAGAACCAGATCTACTTTTAATATGTTTTAACTTTTATGTAAGGTACTGTTTTTCTTTTTATCGTTATAGTAATAATTTTAGTGTACCTACATTCCTATTTTATCTCAATAAGTTAGCAATTTTAAAAAATAATGGTATTCTACATAATGTTTTAATGTAATGGTTNGAGAACCAGATCTACTTTTAATATGTTTTAACTTTTATGTAAGGTACTGTTTTTCTTTTTATCGTTATAGTAATAATTTTAGTGTACCTACATTCGTATTTTATCTCAATAAGTTAGCAATTTTGAAAAATAATGGTATTCTACATAATGTTTTAATGTAATGGTTATAAACATAAATGTTTGTAGACTATTAATTTGAAACCCCTGACTCTAAGTGGGCTTGGCAGGATGCTAGATTACTAACTTCTTTGGCCTCAGAAATGTGACAATGTAGATTCCAATGTAAATTTTTGGATATGGAATATGTTTAGTTCTTAAAAATAGATTTTGAACTTGTCTAGTGGTACAAAATTGTTTAAATAAATAGTTTATAAAATAAAAAATGAAATAATAAATGATAAGATTGATGACAATCAATTAAAGTTTCAGGTAATATCTGAAAAAAATTTTTTTTGGTATTGGAAATCATGGGAAATATTGAAAAATGACAGTACTTCCTCAAGAGAGAAAACAGCATAATGACTGATTATTTAATATAAAATAAATGACTATTGATCCTTTTAATATGGAAAACATACTTTGAAATGCATTAAATAATTTCAGGTACAAAGGTTTATATTTGTTTTGTGATTTTACACACTGAAGCAGAAATAGTAGAACCATCAATGGATGTTAGTGTTTCACTTATTTTAACAAAGGGTATTTTAAGAGGTAATCCCAAACTGAATTGGCAGTATTGAAAATCCATTAGTTTTTGAATATTGAAGATGTTCAACACTGTATTGCAAAAGTAATATTTTTGGAAATATTTTACAATTGCCTAATCACTTATCACTTATCATCTGAGATTTATCTCAATACTTTTAAAAATAAAGATAATAATTTCTTACATATGCTATATATGCCATTAAGAACTGTTAGACTATCAATCCAATATTACTCATAATTTTACTTTAGGTAGGTTCATTAAAAAAAAAAAAAACTGACTTAAAGGCTTTGCATAATATGTCAGGACAATTAGAATTCTTCAAAATTCATTCAGTCAACATTATTTCTCATCTGTATGGAGAAATGCATAATATTATAAAACAATTTTCTGTAGATATGCATGCAAAATTTATTTTTTTCTACACCTGTTTAACTGAAATATTGAACTGATTAAATCTTTGTATGTGTGATTCACAATATATTTTTTGATACATAGTAGAAATTTTAGTCTACTTTTTCTTGAAATATAAGGTACAAAAAATTTGCAAAATAAGTGAATAGCACAATTAAGCATAACGCTATGTTTATTTCACAATCATTTCACCCATTTTCATAAATAATTGCCTATTCAAATATGTAATAAATGTCTAGTAAATAAATATTCAGCTATTCTAATTATTATTATAAATGTATTATGTACCAGACTCTCTGCTAGGCACAAGGTGTATTTTGGTGAGTAACACATTCATAGTCCTAGGGGTTTTGGCATGACTATTCTATTTGAGTATGATGATCAAATGACATAAGCATAAATACAGATTTTAACAAGTAAAACCTTACAATATTTGCAAATGTTAGCTAAAGCAGTCGAACAAAATATAATTTGGACTGGAAATTTAGAAAGGCATTGTGATACATATTTTCCAATACCTTATCTTCTAAACTGTGATTGACAATCCTATCTTCAAATGGATTTTTAAAGTTATATTGTTCTTACAGCAGTCACTGTTAAATTTGTTTGTTTGTTTGTTTAAAATTTTACAAACAGGTTAGAGTGGTATTTTGGTATGAATTTTGCCAGATATTTTTATTAAAAATTCTCATATTATTTTACTCATTTATTCATTTTGCATACATCAGATTACTAAGTATTTAATGTTTATCAGGAACTGATGTAGGTCTTAATTGTATAGTCTCTAACAAAAAAGAAGAATTTAACATCATTATAGTAGATTAAGAAATGCAGTAACCCTAAAACCAAGAGTTATATAAAATTCTGTCCACTGAGATTTTCCTTCTTTGCTGCTCATTAGAATCACTTACTGAGTGAATGAATAACCCCACAGCTATCCATTTAAAAATAGTACTAGCTTAGAAATTAGAGACACTTATAACCAAAATTAATATGTCCCACTTCAGTTAACTACTCAAAAGTTTTTAACCCATGACATTTTGAATGCTGAGGGAAGAATGACATTCTGTCAGTACAATCAGCCTGGGACTCTGTGACACTTGCTCGTTAAAATTCCAAGTGTGTTCAGAACTACCTCACATTTAAAATTTATAATTTGACTTTTTATAAATAATAAGTGGTTATTTTCTTAGCATATGTATTTTATTAGGCAGGGTTCTCCAGAGAAACTGAACCAATAGGACCCCAAGGGATATATGTGTGTGTGTCTCTCTCTCTATTCATATACAGCATATGTATACCTGTGTATGTATATGTAGAGAGAGAGACAGAGACTTAAAAAAAAATTGTCTCAAAGGATTGTGGAGGTTGTCAAGTCCAAAATCTACAGGGTAAGCTGGCAATCTGGAGACTCAGGGAAGAAGTTGATATTTCAGTTCAATTTGGAAGACACTCTGCTGACAGAATTTCCTCTTCTTTTGGGGAGGTCAGTTTTTTTAACTGATTGCATGAGGCCCACCATATTATGCATGTAAACTGCTTTGCATGCATATGTGCTAAGTTTTCAGTGGTATCCGACTCTGTGTGACCCTATGGACTGCAGCCTGCCAGGCTCCTCTGTCCATGGGTTTCTGTAGCAACAATATTGGAGTGGGTTGCTGTGTTCTTTTCCTGGGGATCTTCCAGACCTAGGAATCAAATCCTCATCCCTTATATATATCTGCATTGGCAGGTGGGTTCTTTACCACTAGAGCCAACTAAAGCCCAGTAAACTGCTTTACTCATATTTAAATGTTAACCTCTAAAAATGCCTTCACAGCAATATTCAGACCATTATTTGACCAATGAGCAGGGTCCTACTTCCTACCTAGTCAAGTTGAAACAAAAAAATAACTGTCACATTTAACACAATTACCATTTCAACTTCTCTTTTCTAATTGCATTAATCTTAATGCTTTTTCTTTTTATTTGCTAGGTGTAAGTGACTTTTTCCCCTTAGTTTTCATTTGATGAAAATACTCCCAGTTCCTTTACTGGAAATAATATTATGCACATACATTGCCCCCTGGAACAGGGATAACTCCCCTATTTGTTGCTCTATATGTTCATAAACGTTCATTGTTTTTGTGTCTGCTGCTGCTGCTAAATCGCTTTAGTCGTGTCTGACTCTGTGCAATCAAATAAATGGCAGCCTACCAGGCTCCTCCATCCCTGGGATTCTCCAGTCAAGAAAACTGGAGTGGGTTGCCATTTCCTTCTCCAATGCATGAAAGTGAAAAGTGAAAGTGAAGTCATTCAGTCGTGTCCAACTCTGTGCGTTGGACTGCAGCCAACCAAGCTCCACGGTCCATGGGATTTTCCAGGCAAGAGTACTGGAGTGGGTTGCCAGCCTTCTCCAGTTTTTGTGTCTATTTACACTATAATTCTGATGGATTTAGTAAAGAGAAGTTTATGGGTAGATAACATAATGCCTCACTCATGGAAAAATCAGTAATGTGTTTAAAACTTTTCTACCTGTCTTTACATTCCTAAATTGACAAGGGATCACATCACGAAATATACCATCGTTAAAATGCTTCACTTAATATGCCAGCAAATTTGGAAAACTCAGCAGTGCCCACAGGTCTGGAAAAGGTCAGTTTTCATTTCAATCCTGAAGAAAGGCAATGCCGAAGAAGTGTTCAAATTACCACACAATTATATTTGTCTCACAAGCTAGCAAAGTAATGCTCAAAATTCTCCAAGACAGGCTTCAACAAAATGTGAACTATGAATTTCCAGATATTCAAGCTGGATTTAGAAAAGCAAAGGAACCAGAGATCAAATTGCCAACATCTGTTGGATCATCAAAAAGCAAGATAATTCTAGAAAAACATTTATTCTGCTTTATTGACTGGGCCAAAGCCTTTGACTGTGTAGATTACAACAAGCTGTGGAAAAGTCTTCAAGAGATGGGAATACTAGACAACCTTACTTGACTTCTGAGAAATATGTATGGAGATCAAGAAGCAACACTTAGAATTAGACATGGAAAAACAGACTGGTACAAAATTGGAAAAGGGGTACATCAAGGCTGTATATTGTCATCCTGCTTATTTAACTTACATGGAGAGTACATCATGAGAAACGCTGGGCTGGATGAAGCACAAGCTGGAATCAAGATTGCTGGAAAAAAATATCAATAACCTCAAATACTCAGATGACACCACCCTCATGGCAGAAAGTGAAGAAGAGCTCAAGAGCCTCTTAATGAAAGTGAAAGAGGAGAATAAGAAAGCTAGCTTAAACTCAACCTTCAAGAAACTAAGATAAAATTCAGCTTTCAAAAAACTAAGATCATGGCATCTGGTCCCACCACTTCATGGAAAATAGATGGGAAAAAAAATTGAAGCAGTGAGTAACTTGTTTTTTGGGTCTCCAAAATCACTGCAGATGGTAACTGCGGCCCTGAAATTAAGACTTTTGCTCTTTGGGAAAAAAAAAACAAAAAAGTATGACCAACCTAGATGGCATATTAAAAAAACACAAACATTATTTTGCTAGGAAAGGTTCATCTAATCAAAGCTATGATTTTTCCAATAGTCATGTATGGATGTGAGAGTTGGACTATAAGGAAAGCTCAGCACAGAAGAATTGATGCTTTTGAACTGTGATGTTGGAGAAGACTCTTGGGAATCTCTGGACCACCAGCAGATCAAACTAGGCCATCCTAAGGGAAGTCGGTCCTGAATATTCCTTGGAAGGACTGATGCTGAAGCTGAAACTCCAATATTTTGGCCAGCTAATATGAAGAACTTAATCATTTGAAAAGACCCTGATTCTTGGAAAGATTGAAAGCAGGAGGAGAAGGGGACGACAGAGTATGAGATGCTTGGATGATATCACTGACTCGATGGACATGAGTTTAAGTAAACTCTGGGAGCTGGAGATGGACAGGGAAGCCTGGGGTGTTCCAGTCCATGGGGTTGCAGAATCAGACATGACTGAGTGAATGATTTGAACTGATGTAACCCTGCCACTCATTTCTGAAACACTTTAAGAATATATCTGACAGCAAGCTCCCATAAGTCTCATTAAAAATATTTGTAAAAAGAATTTTGACTAAGTAAACCTTGTAAATAAAATTTCATTTTTATAGTTAACTGGTTAAAGTTAACAAACTTGANCATTTCTGAAACACTTTAAGAATATATCTGACAGCAAGCTCCCATAAGTCTCATTAAAAATATTTGTAAAAAAATTTTTGACTAAGTAAACCTTGTAAATAAAATTTCATTTTTATAGTTAACTGGTTAAAATTAACAAACGTAAGATTTACTGATGGTTGAGAGACTTGTCATAGTTTCTGCAGAAGCTCTAGAAATATACTAGTTAGCCTTTTGAAAAAAAAGGGATCATAAATACTAATATAAAATCTGAGCTTTAGGAGGTAACATGGATTAAATCCTAAAGAGAAACGTATTTCTTGTTGTTGTTATTTTAAATGCACAATTTTAAACTTGCCAAGCTCTATTTTTCAAAATGTGTCTTTAATAATTTTTGCCATCCCACCACCAACACTCATCACACTATGGCTCTTCTGGGCAAAAAGTACTAAAAAAAGTAATCTGAAATTGCCTCTGAACATTAGTTTATTATTAGTGTGCCTCATATTTTTATGTTTTCCATGTATTCAAATGTTCTAAATATTAATTAACTGCATATTATATCATCCTTTTTAAACAAAACATAATGACACTTATTCACTCTTATAGGATCATAGACAATAGTTTCATTGCTCTAAAAATCCTATGTGTATGCATCCTTCCCTGATGGATGGCATATTTATTTAAATATATTTCTGTTCAGTTCAGTTGCTCAATCGTGTCCAACTCTTTGGAATCCCATGAAAGGCAGCACACCAGGCCTCCCTGTCCATCACCAGCTCCTAGAGTTCACACACATTTATGTGCAACCAATCAACGAAGCCATCCAGCCATGTCATCCTCTGTCATCCCCTTCTCCTCGTGCACCCATTCCCTTATAACATCAGGGTCTTTTCCAATGAGTCAGCTCTTCGCATGGGGTGGCCAAAGTATTGGGGTTTCAGCCTCAGCATCAGTCCTTCCAATGAATACCCAGGACTAGTCTCCTTTAGGATGGCCTGGTTGGATCTCCTTGAAGTCCAAGGGACTCTCAAGAGTCTTCACCAGCATCACAGTGAAAAAGCATCAATTCTTCAGTGCTCTGCTTTCTTCACAGTCCAACTCTCATATCCATACATGATCACTGGAAAAATCTAGCTTTGACTAGATGTACCCTNTCCTTTATCGAGCCCATCTTTTCATGAAGTGTTCCCTTGGTATCTCTAATTTTCTTGAAAAGATATTTAGTCTTTCCCATTCTGTTGTTTTCTTCTATTTCTTTGCATTGATTTCTGAGAAAGGCTTTCTTATATCTTCTTGCTATTCTTTGGAAGTCTGCATTCAAATGGGAATATCTTTCCTTTTCTCCTTTGCTTTTCACTTCCCTTCTTTCCACAGTTATTTGTAAAGCCTCCTCAGACAGCCATTTTGCTTTTTAGGATTTCATTTCCATGGAGATGATCTTGATCACTGGCTCCTGTACAATGTAATGAACTTCTGTCCACAGTTCATCAGATACTCTATCAGAATTAGTCCCTTAAATATATTTCTGACTTCCATTATTTAATCATAAGGGATTTGATTTAGGTTATACATGAATTGTCTAGTGTTTCCCCCTACTTTTACAATTAAAGTCTGAGACACAGTCAACTCCCAGTCTTGTTTTGGTTGACTGTATAGAGCTTCTCCATCTTTGACTGCAAAGAATAGAATCAATCCGATTTCAGTGTTGACCATCTGGTGATGTCCATGTGTAGAGTCTTCTCTTCTGTTGTTGGAAGAGCGTGTTTGCTATGACCAGTGCCTTCTCTTGGCAAAATTCTATTAGCCTTTGCCCTGGTTCATTCCATATTCCAAGGCCAAATTTGCCTGTTACTCCAGCTGTTTCTTAACTTCCTACTTTTCCATTCCAGTCCTCTATAATGAAAAGAATATCTTTTTTGGGTGTTAGTTCTAAAAGGTCTTTTAGGTCTTCATAGTACTGTTCAACTTCAGCTTCTTCAGCATTACTGTTTAAGGCATAGTCTTGTATCATTGTGATATTGAATGGTTTGCCTTGGAAATGAACAGAGATCATTCTGTTGTTTTTGTGATTGTATCCAAGTACTGCATTTCTGACTCTTTTGTTAACCATTATGGCTGCTCCATTTCTTCTAAGAGATCTCTGCCCGCAGTAGTAGATATATTGATAATCTGAGTTAAATTCACCCATTCCAGTCCATTTTGGTTTGCTGATTCCTTGAATTTCGATGTTCACTCTTGCCATCTCCTCTTTGACCACTTCTAATTTGCCTTGATTCATGGACCTGACATTCCAGGTTCCTATGCAATAGCAATATTGCTCTTTACAGCATCAGATCTTGCTTCTATCACCAGTCACAGCCACAGCTGGATATTGTTTTTTTTTTTTTGGCTCCTTCCCTTCATTCTTTCTGGAGTCATTTCTCCACTGATCTCCAGTAGCATATTGGGCACCTACTGACCTGGGGAGTTCCTCTTTCAGTTTCTTTTCATTTTGCCCTTTCACACTGTTCATGGGGTTCTCAAGGCAAGAATATTGAAATGGTTTGCCATTCCCTTCTCCAGTGGACCATATTCTGTCAGACCTTTCCACCATGACCCATCCGTCATGGGTGGCCCCACACAGCATGACTTAGTTTCATTGAGTTAGACTAAGCTGTGTCCATATGATCAGATTGCCTAGTTTTCTGTGATTATGGTTTCATTGTTTCTGCCTTCTGATGCTTTCTTTCCCTCTGATGCATCTCACTTGGGTTTCTCTTACCTTGCATGTGGGGTGTCTCTTCATAGCTGCTCCAGCAAAGCAAAACTGCTGCTTCTTACCTTAGACTAGTTTGCCCTTCTTGACCTTAAACGTGGAGTAGCTCCTCTCTGCCCTCCTGTGCCACACAGCCCTGTTGGCTTAGACTGTAAAACCATACAAGTGCCATGTAGGAAACCCAGGTTCAATTCCTGGGTCTGGAAGATATCCTGGAGAAAGAAATGGCAAATCACTCCAGTACTCTTGCCAGGAAAACTGCATTGACTGAGAAACCTGGCAGGCTACAGTTCATGGGGTTACAATGAGTCAGACATGACTGAGAGACTTCACTTAAATATATTTAAACAATTATTAATTATTCTTAATCACATAAGCATTCATCACACAAATATATATGGATATCAAAACTGAAAGATTAAGATTTCCAGAAAATATTCATTCAGAGTCACAGAGATATCAAATATCAACCCTAATTATTCTTTCATTTTAACTTATTTTTTGACAGACCATATACATTTACATTGTAAAAATATGATTTATTAGGAATTGAGGATTATTTAAGTAGTCATATACTATTTTAAAAGTTTAAACATTTAATTCAATAAAATAGAATGCAAGACATAATTTATGATTAAAAAAAACACATTATTTTAAACCACTTAACAAATACACACTTAACTTATCATCTCCTTTCTCATTTACACTGGGAGTAGATATATCTGCTCACTTTTTCACATGAATGTTTATGATGAAATTTCTTGAACTGTACTTCTGCCACATTAACAAATTTTTCTATTTAAACAACAAGGTAGATACCTACACATAATAAATTTGGGTTTATACTGCACACTGTATATTGGGAAATATTCCCAATAATTTAAATATTTGAAATAATATTTATCAAAGAAATTTTAAAAATAAGTCTAAAAGAAAGGTATTTTATAGATTCAAAATGATAATGCTCTTTGTTATTAAAAGTTTAACCTAGAAGACATAAGAGAAATGATAAACATATGACCAAAGTAAATAATCACATGGCAATAAAGAACTGAAAACTAAAGTAAAAATCTGTTTATTGAAAACTATTTGTAAATCATATAAAAAAATCACTTCTGTGTTCCCCATCTTGAACCTCCCTCCCACCTAACCTCCAATGAAAATAAATAAGTTAAAAAAAATAAATAATTTTTTTTAAATATATTACTTCCTGTTTATAAGCATATGTTTTCAAATCACTGAAAAAAATATTAAAATCCCAGTACAAAAATGAACATATGATCTGGAGCAACAGGACTTTTCATTCATTGCTGACAAGAATGGAAAATGACATAGCCAATCCAGTTGTTTCTTCAAAAACTAAACTTACTCTTATCACACAATTCAGCAGTCATACTCCTTGGCTTACGCCCCAAAGACATGAAAAGTTATATGCATACAAAAAACCTGCACAAGGATGTTGATAGCAGCTTTATTTGCGATTGACAAAATTTGGAATCAACCAAAAAGTCTTTCAGTTTCTGAATGAATAAACTATGGTACGTCCAAATTATAGAATGTTCAGTTCAGTTGCTCAGTCGTGTCCGACTCTTTGCAACCCCATGAATCGCAGCACGCCAGGCCTCCCTGTCCATCACCAACTCCTGGAGTTCACTCAGACTCACATCATGGAATATTATTCAATGTTAAAAAGAAATGTGCTATCAATTCAAGAAAAGAGTTGAACCTTAAATGCATGCTATTAAGTGAAAGAAGTAAGACTGAAAAGGTTGCATACTGTGTGATTTCAAACATATGACATTCTGGAAAAGGTGAAACTAAGATGATAGTAAAAAAAAAATTGTGATTGAGGGCTTACTGGTTATAGGAGGGATGCATACGCAGAGTACAGAGGATTTTTAGAGCAATGAAACTATTCTTTATAAACTTATAACTATGGATACATCCTGTATATTGTTCAAGCACATAATACAAACTATGGACTCAGTGTGATAACGATGTTTCAATGTATAACCCTCTGGGGGAAATGTTGATAATGGAGGGCTGAACATATATATGGGAGAGTAATGGGAAATTATTGTTCCTTCCTTTTAATTTTGCTGTGAAACTTAATTGCCTTAAAAATAGGAGTCAATATAAAATATGTCATATGTATATGAGAAATAATTTAATAATCATTTATTTTGTGGAAGTAATCAGAAACACAAATAATAAACTTACATGAAATGGTTATAATATAAAAAGTGCAATAAAGTTGAAAACTAAGATATATTATACATTTTATAGATGTAATATAATTAATTTCACAAATTCTAAAGACAAAAGGAATGTCCCAATTACATTTTTAGTCAGTACATCACATTAAAAGAGGCAATTCAAGTACATTATATATTTTTGGATAACATAGGAAAAATGCACCAAAATATAAAAGGTGATTTTTGCCTAAGGATAATAATTTTGTGTGATTTTACTATCTTTTCCATTTTTTAATAATCTTTAATAAATATTTGTTAGATAAATTACCAAGAAAAAGATTGATGTAGAATAAAACATACTTACACTAATCACTATTTGTTTATTTACCTTCTTAAAAGTAAAATATAGAGGCCCTGCAAGACAAAATGCTTTTCTCTCAGTTCACTTTGATAAACTGAAACGATTGATTTTACCACATTATGACAGTTTAAGTTTTTTAAAAAATTCTTTGTCTTGTAATCTACCAAAATCAGTCACCTCACAAACATCTTTACTTCGTTGGAAAACATCATGGACAAAAAGAAGATGACAGTAATCTAATTTCAGCCTGTTTACAATCCATCATGTGAATTTAGCAATGCCACCCCACTCCAATACTCTTGCCTGGAAAATCCCATGGGTGGAGAAGCCTGGTAGGCTGCAGTCCATGGGGTCGTGAAGAGTCAGACACGACTTAGCAACTTCACTCTTCACTTCTCACTTTCATGCACTGGAGAAGGAAATGGCAACCCACTTCAGTGTTTTTACCTGGAGAATCCCAGGGACGGGGAAGCCTGGTGGGCTTCCGTCTATGGGGTCGTACAGAGTCGGACACGACTGAAGCGACTTAGCAGCAGCATGTGAACTTGACATATATGAGTTTGTTTGCTGCTGCTACTGCTAAGTCGATTCANGGGGAGCCTGGTGGGCTGCCGTCTATGGGGTCGCACAGAGTCGGACACGACTGAAGCGACTTAGCAGCAGCATGTGAACTTGACATATATGAGTTTGTTTGCTGCTGCTACTGCTAAGTCGATTGAGTCATGTCCAACTCTGTGCAACCCCATCTGCTAAGTCGATTGAGTCATGTCCAACTCTGTGCAACCCCATAGACGGCAGCCCACAAGGCTTCCCCGTCCTGGGATTCTCCAGGCAAGAACACTGGAGTGGGTTACCATTTCCTTCTCCAGCGTATGAAAGTGAAAAGTGAAAGTGAAGTCGCTCAGTAGTTTCCAACTCTTTTANTGGAGAAGCCTGGTAGGCTGCAGTCCATGGGGTCGTGAAGAGTCAGACACGACTGAGCAACTTCACTTTTCACTTCTCACTTTCATGCACTGGAGAAGGAAATGGCAACCCACTTCAGTGTTTTTACCTGGAGAATCCCAGGGACGGGGAAGCCTGGTGGGCTTCCGTCTATGGGGTTGTACAGAGTCGGACACGACTGAAGCGACTTAGCAGCAGCATGTGAACTTGACATATATGAGTTCATTTGCTGCTGCTACTGCTAAGTCGATTCAGTCCTCCGTCCATGGGATTTTTCAGGCAAGAGTACTGGAGCGGGTTGCCATTGCCACCTCCATGAGTTTGTTTCAGTTCAGTTCAGTTCAGTCCCTAAGTCATGTCCGACTCTTTGCAATCTCATGAATCTCAGCACGCCAGGCCTCCCTGTACATCACCAGCTCCCGGAGTTCACTGAGATTCACGTTCATCGAGTCAGTGATGGCGTCCAGCCATCTCATCTTCTGTCGTCCCCTTCTCCTTCTGCCCCCAGTGCCCCCCAGCATCAAAGTCTTTTCCAATGAGTCAACTCTTCGCATGAGGTGGCCAAAGTACTGGAGTTTCAGCTTTAGTATAATTCCTTCCATATCCACCCTGGGATTTCTTTCTAAGGAATGAGTTTGTTTAGGCATCTGCAAATGGGATCCATAATATCATTTGCTGCTGCTAAGTCACTTCAGTCATGTCTGACTCTCTGTGACCCCAACAGACGGCAGTGCACCAGGCTCCTCCATCCCTGGGATTCTCCAAGCAAGAACATTGGAGTGGGTTGCCATTTCCTTCTCCAGTGCATGAAAGTGAAAAGTCAAAGTGAAGTCTTTCAGTCGTGTCTGACTCTTAGAAACCCCATGGAATGTAGCCCACCAAGCGCCCCTGGCCATGGGATTTTCCAGGCAAGAGTACTACCTTCATTTAACTCATAGGCTTATAGTAAAGAATATTATTCAGTTTAGTTCAGTTCATTTCAGTCACTCAGTCATGTCTGACTCTTTGCGACCCCATGAATCACAGCATGGCAGGCCTTCCTGACCATCACCAACTCCCGGAGTTCACTCAGACTCACGTCCATAGAGTCAGTGATGTCATCCAGCCATCTCATCCTCTGTTGTCCCCTTCTCCTGCTGCCCCAAATCCTTCCCAGCATCAGAGTCTTCTCCAGTGAGTCAACTCCTCGCATGAGGTGGCCAAAGAATTGGAGTTTCAGCTTTAGCATCATTCCTTCCAAAGAACACCCAGGGCTGATCTCCTTCAGAATGGACTGGTTGGATCTCCTTGCAGTCCAAGGGACTCTCAAGAGTCTTCTCCAACACCACAATTCAAAAGGATCAATTATTTGTGCTCAGCTTTCTTCACAGTCCAACTCTCACATTCATACACGACCACTGGAAAAACCATAGCCTTGACTAGACGGACCTTTGTTGGCAAAGTAATGTCTCTGCTTTTCAATATGCTATCTAGGTTGGTTATAGCTTTTCTTCCAAGAAGTAAGTGTCTTTTAATATATACAGTATGTAGTATGTATTCTCAAATAATGAAAATGGCCCTGAACATGTCTAGTATTAGGAAAAAAAAACAGAATATACTATTTTGATTATTTTTACTTGAAACAATTCGTGTCTTATGAGAAGTAAGTAATATAGCTGATCTAGACAAGTGTTAGTGGGTTTTCTTTTTTTATTTTTAGGTATGTGTGTATGTGAAACACAAGAGAAAATCGTTCTACAGAGTCTGTAATTGTCATTGCAAAAATTACTACTTGTCTAATCTCAGTGTTATATGTTTGTATTATGCTTTCTGACACTCTTTCAAAGGTGTTCATTCTTCTGGTACAGAATAAAATGCTGATAGGCTGCTCCTTTCAAGTTATTTTCAGCAGAAATCAGATAATCCCAATGACAAAATATGGGCCTGTTGAAATGTATCTAACTGCCTTTTACACTACAGAATATCTGAACTGATATATGTCATATAACACAAGTCTTCCTTACAATAGGAGCATTTAAGACAAAATTCAAACTCAGTGAGGTGAGTCATGGAGAATATTTTAAAACATGTTAAAGTGTATATTATTGGTTGCTGTGCCTACATGACTTCTCCCTTCTTCAGTCTCTGTAGAATCCTAATATTTCTGAACTTTTTGTCTCTGTATTACTCAACTCATGTATTCAGTTAAAGACGATGGCAATTCAGCTACTAAGGTGGCTCTGATTGATGTACAGGCAATTCCATCCATCTTGCCAGTGGTTGGCTTACAATGATCATCTGACCCAGAACAATGGGTCCAAAGCAGTGGTTTGTTCAAAACTATTGGCAAAACTTTGTTCTCATTAAGGTTCAACAAACCACATTATATGTGAAATTAAAGAGCAAAATTGCTGCAGCCATCTTACTACAACATGATTCAATACATTTTTTGGAGCAGTTTGAGTCAGATTACATATTATTTGAAGCTGAGTATATTTCAACTGATGTAAAACATAAGCAAGAGCAAAAGCACAAGTTATATTTAAAAGTAATGTGCAGTGGGTCTTTTGTTCTGCTATGGTCTACTCTCTAATGAGTGGCATTATATGTAATTTACTCAATTTAAAATTGCATCGCACAATATGAACAACTGTCATTACAGCATAATAAGTAAATCAGATTTCTTGGGATATTTAGAGATTTAAACATAAGGTATATTTGATATACTATTTGGCCTAATTGAAGGAAATACAATTAGAATCCCTGAGAGAAGATGTGATGAGGCAGAATGGGAAACAAACATAAACAGATGAAAATAGAACCAGAAGGCAATTTATCTTTCTTCATAAACAGAATAAAAATACTATACATTTTTTTTTTCTTTTTTGAGTGTCATAAGGCAGCAGTCCCTAAACTTTCTGGTTCCAGGGACCAATTTCTTGGAAAATCATTTTTCCACGAACTGGGAGGTGGGGAGTTTGTTTCAGGATGATTTGAGTGCATTACAATTATCGTGCACTTTGTTTCTAATCTAATACTGTCACTGATCTGACAGGAGAAACTGGTGTGTGGCCCGGAGTTTGGGGATCCCTGTCTTAGGGCATCCTTACATATACCTGTAAGGATATACCAAAGCAAAAGAAAACCAGAAAAGTATTTAAAGGATCCTTAGAGCACAATAAAGTTTGAATCATGTACCTTTAATTATAGAAATTATAGACAAACAATAGGATAAGAAAGATATTAAGAAACTTAAGCCCTTTCCAGGTCTTTGTTTATATCTTCACCCATTCAGTTTTCTACTTGGCTCAATTCATCTGAAAAATCCTGAGTCTCAATAACCAAACTTCTACCTACATGTTACTTAACTGTACCAGTTAACTATTTCTTCTCATTATTTCATGTATATTAAATAGTAGATGCTTTGCAAAACACTAGAGGCATGACCTATAACTGTTGTTTCTTAAAATTCAGGAATTTGACAGTTCTTTTTTATAATGAGGAGTTTTAACAAGTGTGGATTTCTTATGAAATAGGGAAAGTCACAAAGTTCAAGTCAGTATGAGTTATTCACTAAGCTTATCCTACTACAGTGTCAGTTTAAGAGACAGATATTCAAAATCCTCATCATTGTATTCATTTTTATATTTCCTCTTTCCTCTAGAGAGAATTGAGATAATGAACTAATACAGTTTAGATCATGTATATATGCTACTACTATTACTAAGTCACTTCAGTCATGCCCAACTCTGTGTGACCCCATAGATGGCAGCCTACCAGGCTCCCCTGTCCCTGGAATTCTCCAGGCAAGAATACTGGAGTGGGTTGCCATTTCCTTCTCCAATGCATGAAAGTGAAAAGTGAAAGTGAAGTCGCTCAGTCGTGTCCGACCCTCAGTGACCCTATGGACTGCAGCTATCCAGGCTCCTCCATCCATGGGATTTTCCAGGCAAGAGGACTGGAGTGGGGTGCCAATATATATATAGATTACTTATAATAGAGTCAAAATATAGCACAGTACTAAAACAATTGATTTGTTAGTTGTATATAGTGAATTGTATTGTCAGGATAATTTCCTACTGCTCCCTTTTATGTCCCATTGGCAATCAGATTTGTCCTAGAAGGAAGATGACACTTTTTTCTACACTATATGATTTGCTTTGGCCAGTGAAATGTGTGTGTAAATTCTCAGGAACACACTATAGGACTCACTGTGTCTTTTTGGAGTCATATTTGTCTTATTACTCTGCTCTGAGACCTACATGTCCCAGAGACTCTCCTACAGTCATGGTCTGAAAATTAATTAATGCTCTGTTATCTGTATTTTGAGACGTAGANCACTGTGTCTTTTTGGAGTCATATTTGTCTTATTACTCTGCTCTGAGACCTACATGTCCCAGAGACTCTCCTACAGTCATGGTCTGAAAATTAATTAATGCTCTGTTATCTGTATTTTGAGATGTAGATTCAATCTGTGGGTCAGGAAGATCCCTTGGAGTAGGAAATGGAAACCACTCCAGTATTCTTGCCTGGAAAATCCCATGGACAGAGGAGCGTTTAGGAACATGGGGTCACAAGGAGTGGGCCACAACTGAGCGACAGAGCATGCACACATCTGCACTTTAACAGTGAGAAAAACAAGACTCAGATAAACTGAGTGTACAAAGCTCATTCAAAATGAGTAAGTTGATGATTTTAAAATCTATGCCTTTAAGTACTTCTCTATGAAAGTGAAAAATGAAAGTGAAAATCACTCAGCCGTGTCCAACTCTTTCCGATCCCATGGACTATACAGTTCATGGAATTTTCCAGGCCAGAATACTGTAGTGGGTAGCCTTTCCCTTCTCCAAGGGATCTTCTCAACCCAGAGATCGAACCTGGGTGTCCCACATTGTGGGTGGATTGTTTACCAGCAGAGCCACAAGGGAACTCTATGCTTCATCCTTATTTAAAAAATAAATCATGACTCATCAAAGACATTAATTTCTGAAAGAAAACAGCTATAACTGAACTGAAGCTTGGTTGCCATAATTTCAAGTTTTATTCTCTTTTCACTTCATGATTATATGACATTGCTGTTTAGTCACTCAGTGATGTCCAAACTTTGCGACTCCATGTACTCTAGCCCACCAGGCTCCTGTGTCCATGGAATTTTTTGGGCAAGATTACTGGAGTGGGTTGCCATTTCATCCTCCAGTGGAATCTTCCCAACCCAGGGATCAAATCTCTTTCCCTGCATCTCCTGTACTTCAGGTCGATTATTTGCCATTGAGCCATTGGGGAATAATAATCTTGAGTAATAAAGTCCTTCCTTATATGAAACTTTATTTCATCTGAGAGAGATTACAGTGCTGATATTTCTATATCATAGTTAAATAAATGCTGGAAATTATCTTAATTTTTATTTTATTCAATTATTTTGAATTATTTACACAATCAAAATATAGAAGAATTAAGAATTTCCCTCCAACAAAAAACATTAATCAATCCCTAGTTGGAAGTAACCAATGTTATCAGTTATTCATAAGCCTTCCCATAGGGAATATATGCACATAGAAGCAATACTCTAAATCTTGCTTTTGTTATTTAATATTATCTTCTATTTAACATTACCTTTTAGATGGTAAAGTAGGGAATCATAAAATGTAGATTACATGTACATGCATAAATATTTAGATTATGAGATTTCTCTTTCAAAAAAGTATCATGATTTATTATATAGATGTTTGCGTACATGCATTTATATCTACAGAAAAAAATTCAAAATACAAAGATAGGATAATATATAATAGACACATATAAGTAAATTATATATATATATATATATACAAACATATATATGTATATATATATATATATATATGAATGGAGAGAGAATGAGAGAGACAACTCATTCCTTTGAGAGGGTTTATCAATTTATACTTCTACAAGTAACGCAAAAGAGATTACCCACACATTTCTTGATGCTAATCTGATAGGAAAAGAAATTTATTTGAATGTGATTTGATTTACATCTCTTTCTAATACAGGAGAATCTTTTTATTTGTTTAGGAATTTCTTTTGCTTAATTTTCTATAAGCTATTAATATCATTTTTCATTTTTAAAAGACTATATGTAGTCTAAAAAGTTATTGGCATACAAAACATTATCTTGATTTTCTCCTATGCTATTTATAGAAATTTTATACTTTTTATTTTAACATTCAGATGTGTGATCTATCTTGAGTTAGCTTTTGTGAAATGTTTGTAAAATCTGCATTAATTTTTTGCATGCAGATGATCAGTTGTTTCAGCATCATTTATTGAAAATTGTCTTTATTGCATTGCTTTTACTCCTTTGTAGGTATCATTTGTTTACATTTACGTGGGTCTATTTTTGGGCTCTCTATTGTGTTCTATTAATCTGTCAGATTTCAGTCCTTTAACTGTTATTCTTCTCCAAATCTTGTTGGCTACACTGGGTCATTTGCCTTTCTGTATAAACTTTAAAATCAGTTTGTTAAAATCCACAAAATAAGTTGCTGCAAGTTTAAGACTGCACTGAAGCTATTATTCATGTTAGGAAGAACTGACATCTTGAGAAATGGGAATATTTCTATCTATGAACATAGATAATCACTTGATTATTAAGTTTTTCTTGATTTTATTCATCACACTTTTGTGATTTTTCTTATATAGCTCCTATACATATTTAACTAGGTTTCACAGTTAAGTTCAGTTCAGTCACTCAGTCGTTTCAGAATCTTTGTAACCCCATGTATTCCAGCATGCCAAGCCTCCCTGTCCATCACCAGCTCCCAGAATTCACTCAGACTCACGTCCATCGAGTCACTGATGCCATCCAGCCATCTCATCCTCTGTCCTCTCCTTCTCCTCCTGCCCCCAAAACCTCCCAGCATCAGAGACTTTTCCAATGAGTCAACTCTTCGCATGAGGTGGCCAAAGTACCAGAGTTTCAGCTTCACCATCATTCTTTCCAAAGAAATCCAGGGGCTGATTTCCTTCAGAATGGACTGGCTGGATCTCCTTGCAGTCCAAGAGACTCTCAAGAGTCTTCTCCAACACCACAGTTCAAAAACATCAATTTATTGGCACTCAGCTTTCTTCACAGTACAACTCTCACATCCACNTGTTGTTGTTGTTCAGTTGCCGTTTGACTCTTTGCTACCCCATGAACTGCAGCACGCCAAGCTTCCCTGTCCTTCACCATCACCTAGAGCTTGCTCGAACTCATATCTATTGAGTCAGTAGTGCCATTCCACCAGTTGATCCTTTGTTGCCCCTTTCTCCCTATGCCCTTAATCTTTCCCAGCTTTAGGGTCTTTTTACAAAGTGTTGCCTCTTCACATCAAGGGGCCAAAGTGTTAGAGCTTCCACTTCAGCATCAGTCCTTCCAATTAATATTCAGGATTGATTTCCTTTAGGACTGAATGATTTGATCTTTTTGATGTCATAAGGAGTCTCCAGAGTCTTCTTCAGCACCACAGTTTGAAAGAATTAGTTCTTAGGTGCTTAGCCTACTTTATAGTCCAACTTTCACATCTGTACATGACCACTGTTAAAAACCATAACTTTGTTAAGCCTAATTTAAGATTTTCTTTGAGTTAGCTTAAAGCAAACTGAACTATTATATTTCTAATAATGTTACAAACAATATAAAGATAAAGGAAATCTATGAATTAGTTATATGGCTGAGATAGATTAGAAGACAAAATCTGAGTTAGATGTTGTCCTTTGCTTATTTCCCTATGACCACTGATATCTCTAATATCAAACAGATAGTAAGCTCAGCATCAAGTATAAAGTATAATCATAGGCATTGTAACTGAGTGACTATATACAATATACTATTTAGAGCCTTTTTCATATAATGTGAGTCTGTATTATTTTAATGAGTCCTGGAATATATTGACATTATTGTATCTTACTTTCTCATAAAGTGCCAATATAAGAATCCTTTTCTTCAATACCTTTGCTTGGATATTGACAAGGACCTCCCCTTACAAGTTAAACAACTGCAGCAAAATACGAGTTTGAGTGAACTTTGTTATAATTCTCTTTTCCACATTAGAAATGGGAATTTTTTTTTCTCTGTGGAGTATGTCAGTCAGTGAATAATTACTAAGTTAATACACATCATCTGTTCTAAATAGATGGCAATTTCAGTCATGTCAGATTTTCAGAATGCAATTATTATTAAGCTAAAATAATTATGTACAATAGGGTAAAAAATGTGCCAATGATTAGAAAATAAACCTAAACCTTACATGTGCTTAATTCAATATTATTCTGAATAAGACTGAAAAGAACAGCATCAATGTGAGATTTTAGTGGAAACATATTATCATTATCTGATGACATAGCTTTAGGCAAATTATTTTGCAAGAAAATTAGAAGTATAAATATAATTTTATCACTGGAATTTTTTTAAATGTCAGAGACAAAATTTGGCCATTATATTTTGTATTGTAAATATTTTGATCTTCAGTTCAGTCGCTCAGTCATGTCTGACTCTTTGTGACTCCATGAATTGC
>SJYW01056230.1:44825-63407 GCA_006410735.1 Raphicerus campestris
AAGTATGTGAAAAACACAGAAGGTGACAGTATTGGCAATTTATTATATATTTTTTTTACCAGTCTTAATAATTATTTAAGAATACTAACTGAAACAAAGTAAAATATATTTCACTGTAGCTTTACATCATCCATAAAAGACATGTTTTTAATAATGTTAAAGATATTCCAAGAATATACAGTTCTTGAATGTCCATGAAATTATTCATTAAATATTCAAAATATTCATTCAAAAATTAATATAAATATTAACTAGTTATCAAAGATTATAGTCCTGATTTATGTCTGGTTGTCTTGTGTGATTATTTTTCACCAAAATCTAACTATTATCAAATCCCCAGCAATGATGCTGTTAAATCGCTTCAGTCGTGTCCGACTCTGTGACACCCAATCAACGGCAGTCCACCCAGGCTTCCCCATCCCTGGGATTCTTCAGGCCATAACACTGGAGTGGGCTGCCATTTCTTTCTCCAATGCATGAAAGTGAAAAGTGAAAGAGAGGTCGCTCAGTCGTGTGCGACTCTTAGCGACCGCATGGACTGCAGCCCACCAGGCTCCTTCATCCATGGGATTTTCCAGGCAAGAGTACTGGAGTGGGATGCCATTGCCTTCTCCGTCAGCAATGATGGAATTACATTAATCATTAAGTATGCATATTCTGTGTATGATGGTAGTTATTAAAATGATAAATATTGTAGTGACATAATTTTGGTGTTTATGTTACTTAACTAAATCAAGTGTACGACCGCTATGCTTTGAGACAGACTTGCATATATTAACACATTAATACTGTCAGTTCAGTTGAGTTCAGTCACTCAGTCCTGTCCGACTCCTTGCGACCCCATGAATTGCAGCTCGCCAGGCCTCCCTGTCCATCACCATCTCCCCGGAGTTCACTCAGACTCACGTTCATCGAGTCTGTGATGCCATCCAGCCATCTCACCCTCTGTTGTCCCCTTCTCCTCCTGCCCTCAATCCTTCCCAGAATCAGAGTCTTTTCCAATGAGTCAACTCTTCGCATCAGGTGGCCAAAGTACTGGAGTTTCAGCTTTGGCATCATTCCTTCCAAAGAAATCCCAGGGCTGATCTTCAGAATGGACTGGTTGGATCTCCTTGCAGTCCAAGGGACTCTCAAGAGTCTCCTCCAACACCACAGTTCAAAAGTGTCAATTCTTCAGCGCTCAGCCTTTTTCACAGTCCAGCTCACATCCATACATAACCACAGGAAAAACCATAGCCTTGACTAGACGGACCTTAGTTGGCAAAGTGTCTGCTTTGAATTAGGCAAAATGTCTGCTTTTGAATATACTATCTAGGTTGGTCATAACTTTTCTTCCAAGGAGTAAGCATCTTTTAATTTCATGGCTGCAGTCACCGTCTGCAGTGAATTTGGAGCCCCCCAAAATAAAGTCTGACACTGTTTCCACTGTTTCTCCATCTATTTCCCATGAAGTGATGGAACTGAATGCCATGATCTTTGTTTTTTCAATGTTGAGTTTTAAACCAACTTTTTCGCTTTCCTCTTTCACTTTCATCAAGAGGCTCTTTAGTTCTTCTTCACTTTCTGCCATAAGGGTGGTGTAATCTGCATGTCTGAGATTATTGATATTTCCCCTGGCAATCTTGATTCCAGCTTGTGTTTCTTCTAGTCCAGCATTTCTCATGATATACTCTGCATATAATTTAAATAAACAGGGTGACTGTAGTAATTAAAAATAAAAACTTTAGGTATATTTTAAATTTCTGAATGTTTTCTATTCATTTCTAATAACAAGAATACACTTTAAGCAAAAATTATTATTTTTTCTTTTGAAATTTTTTAAATATAAATTTATTTATNGTAATTAAAAATAAAAACTTTATGTATATTTTAAATTTTCTGAAAGTTTTCTATTCATTTCTAATAACAAGAATACACTTTAAGCAAAAATTATTTTTTTTCTTTTGAAATTTTTTTAAATATAAATTTATTTATTTTAATTTGAGATTAATTACTTTACAATATTGTACTGGTTTTACAGAACTAGGAGGCTTACATTTATTGAAAGAGCTTAGTGAGTAGACTCTATTTCTCTCAGAAAAACAAAGCAAACAGTTGTTCAAGGGAGAGTGTTGAATTAACAGAATTGCAGAGCTGAGTAATCAGGAAGCCATGGCAAGAGTACCGACACCAAGACCACATTAGATTTTTTGGAAGTTTGGAAAGCCCATTCCTTAGCATTCCAGTCTCTTATGCATAGTAAGACACTTCAAAGTGAGCCATTCTGCAGTTACCTACATGCAGACATTGTTAAATTTCCTCCTTCAGCTTTCATGCCTTTACCTAATATCTGCAATAACTTTTGTTTTAAATCTAAATATTCAAGCATTGCCATCATCATTAATATTCACACAACACTGATCTTACACAAATTAATGGAAATACAAATTCCTGTCTCTAATTCAGTAATCTCTTGACATTTTTTTCTATCACTCTATAATTTATTCATAATTTTCTTTAAAGAATAAGCTGAAAACTGTAATCTTGCTTATGAATTTTTGAGTGTTAAAAATTCTGGAACTGAATAATCAAATACTTTTTTCAGTTATCATGTATGGCCAACTGTATGCTTTCTAGGTTTTATATCAGAATTCAGCTCTTGACTTCTGCTAATTAAGCATACACTATTCTATTTTATGTGTCATTCTTTTAAACAGTAGAGAGACTGTCATTTTGCTCTAGGTGATTGGTTTTCATTTAGAATATTTATGACTCAGATAACAATGGACTAGAAAGCTTATTTTTTTAATTAAAATAATCCTGTATCAGAAGACTCAATCTTGAACCCATCTAGCACATAGCAATTATAAACGTGTAGTGCTTAACAGTAATTCTAATATTATTGCTATTAATTTAGGAGTACTTTTTAAAATAAAACTAAAAAACTACATAAGTTATACTAAGCACTTAAAATGGTTTTTCCTTCAAAACAAAAACTTGTGAGATATGTCATTCATATCTTAAATTTATTTACTGAAAAAGTCAGAGTTTAATAAATAGTAAGACTTGGTTCTTCATCAAACTCTATCTTAGTCCTTTATTGATTTTCTATTTTTGTGTGACAAACTACCCAAACTGGGTGACTTAAAACAATCCAATTTACTTTATTATATCACAGTTTCTGTGGGTCAGGAGTCAGAAGGTTATTTAGGTATTTTGCTAAGAATCTTACATGGCTGCAATCAAGGTATGTGCTAGAATTCTTTCTTTTGTGGAAACTAAGAAAAGTCCAGGTTCAATTAAAGTGTTTGTAAAATTCATTTCCTTGCATCTTTAGAACTGAGGGCCCCAGTTTCTTATTGGTTGTTGGCAGAAAGTTTGCCAGGTGGGTTTTCAACATTGCTGCTTACTTTTTCCAGGACATTTAGGTAGAGAATCACTAGAGCCAATGAGCTAGAAATGTGAGTTCTTATACAGTGTAACATAATTTCTCCAACTTTTTCATATTTTATTCATTAAAAGCAAATCAAAGGACATAACCACACCCAAGTGCTTGGAGGGGGCTTGTTATAAAGGTATGTAAACACCAGTGGCCAAATGTTATGGATGGCCACTCTGGGGTAGACTGCCACAGTCTATCCTAAAGCTCCAAGTGATTCTTATCCCTCTTAAATGAAAAATATATTCACCCTCCCATGTCCCAGATCAAAAAAAAAGTCATAATGAACTGATTACAGTGTCTGTTCAACCTACAGGATCTAAATTATGTCTATATTTGGATAGGGTTGCTTAGGTGTAGTTCCTTTAAAATTATGTTGATCTGTAAAATTGAAGAAAGTGGTTATCTTTCCGCCTCCACTACATGCAATACACAGTGGTGTGACAAGTAAAAGATNTACAGGATCTAAATTATGTCTATATTTGGATAGGGTTGCTTAGGTGTAGTTCCTTTAAAATTATGTTGATCTGTAAAATTGAAGAAAGTGGTTATCTTTCCGCCTCCACTACATGCAATACACAGTGGTGTGACAAGTAAAAGATGACAGCTATAAGCAATCTCATCCATTAATGGGAGTCACAAAGGAGCCAGTGGTCTGTAGCAGTTTTGAAACCTAGCTGGGCAAATGTTGGCTGTTTCCTTGATTAGGTTTCAGTACCTAGGAAGAACTGTCCATGCCTCTCAGCTCTATCTCTGGGTCCTTGATCTTGTTCTCCAAGTCACTCTTCTTTTTTCATGAGATGTATAATTTACTTCATCAGCCAGCTTCCTGTCAGTTGACTTTTGAGACTTTGGCAATCTTCTTTCCTTTGAANAGCAGTTTTGAAACCTAGCTGGGCAAATGTTGGCTGTTTCCTTGATTAGGTTTCAGTACCTAGGAAGCACTGTCCATGCCTCTCAGCTCTATCTCTGGGTCCTTGATCTTGTTCTCCAAGTCACTCTTCTTTTATCATGAGATGTATAATTTACTTCATCAGCCAGCTTCCTGTCAGTTGACTTTTGAGACTTTGGCAATCTTCTTTCCTTTGAACTTTTTGCTTCTTTTAGTCCAAGTTGGCAGTTGTTGAAGAAATAAATCTCTCAAAAAACTTTGTAGGGCTCTTGTGGATTTCACAGGGGTTCTCTTTACAAATTACACATATAGATCTTTTCAAAATAAACTTTTCACTACCAGGGGATCCTGCTGAGACAGCTAGGAGACAACCCCATTAAGCTTCCTAGAATTTCTATGGTTTATTTAGATAGAAATTATGTGAGACATAAGATTGAGGGTCTTCAAAGAGTGGACACAACTGAGCATAAACACACACACACACACACACACACACACACACGAGTCTTTTTAAANTTACACATATAGATCTTTTCAAAATAAGCTTTTCACTACCAGGAGATCTTGCTGAGATGGCTAGGAGACAACCCCATTAAGCTTCCTAGAGTTTCTATGGTTTATTTAGAAATTATGTGAGACATAGTATTGAGGGTCTTCAAAGAGTGTACACAACTGAGCATAAACACACACACACACACACACACGCACGCACACAGAGTCTTTTTAAAGAATAGTTCCTATGACAGAGTACTATGACTTTTGTTGTAAATTTTAAGAAGAGATTTTATAGTCAATCCTTGACTTTTTCTCTAGATCACACTTTGAAAATATTGTCTGACAGCCAGTTCTCAGTTTTAGCATCCTTGCTATCTGGTAATGTTGAGAATTTTCATAATTAGGTCCAGTTTCCTTCTACTTTAACAGTTTTTTCCTCAATTCACCTCTATCCTCTAACATTTTACAATAATCAGAAAGAAAAAGTCAGTAGGCATTCAGTACTTTTCTTGCAAGTCCCTTTGACTGCATATGCAAATTTATCACTTAAAATTCTGCTTTTTGTATCTCATGAGATAATTTTTTGAAACTTTATTTCACTATATAACAATATTTTTTGTTTTCTAGTTTCCAATAATGTCACATGCTTTTGAGCTCTCACTCTTAGCATCCTAATAATCTGTTCAAAAATTAAAGGACGTTTACTCCTTGGAAGAAAAGTTATGACCACCTTAGATAGCATATTCAAAAGCAGAGACATTACTTTGCCGACGAAGGTCCGTCTAGTCAAGGCTATGGTTTTTCCAGTGGTCATGTATGGATGTGAGAGTTGGACTGTGAAGAAGGCAGAGTGCCTAAGAATTGACGCATTTGAACTGTGGTATAGAGAAGACTCTTGAGAGTCCCTTGGACTGCAAGGAGATTCAACCAGTCCATTCTGAAGGAGATCAGCCCTGGGATTTCTTTGGAAGGAATGATGCTAAAGTGAAAATTCCAGCACTTTGGCCACCTCATGCAAAGAGTTGACTCCTTGGAAAAGACTCTGATGCTGGGAGGGATTGGGGACAGGAGGAGAAGGGGACGACAGAAGATGAGATGGCTGGATGGCATCATTGACTCAATGGACGTGAGTCTGATTGAACTTCAGGAGTTGGTGATGAACAGAGAGGCCTGGCATGTTGCGATTCATGGGGCCACAAAGAGTCAGACATGACTGAGCGACTGAACAGAACAGATGACACTGTTCAACATTTCGCCAGCCTCTACACACTGCCTACTTCCGAAGTTACTCCCACATTCTTAGGTATTTAATACAGTAGCACCCTACTCTGAGGTATTAAAATCTGTATTATTATCTATTTCCTCCTTAACAAATTGTCAGAATCTTAATGGCTCAAGGATGCACATTTATTTTCTCACAGTTTCTATGTGTCAGAAACTGGAATTTACTTACTGAGGTCTTCTGGAGAAGGCTTTTCAAGGTTATAACCAAGGTTTCAGCCTGGATGTATTCTCATCTGGAGGCTCAAATGGGGAAGAATTCACTTGTAATCACAATAAGGTTGCTGGCAGAACTCATTTCCTTATGTCTGTAGGACTGAAGTACCAGCTTCTTGCTAAGTGACAGCTAGAAGTCTATCTCAGCTTCTAGAGGCTACCTGTAAAATCCTTGCCAAATGCCTTTCCCAAGCTGACTGCTAATCTACTTAAAACCAAAGAGGGGGAGGGTCTCTAAGCAGTCTGTGTGATAAGCATATAGAGTCTTACATAACAAAATTATGGAAGTGATATCTACCTCCATCACCTTTGTCATATTCCACTGGTTAAGAGTAAGTCATAGGTCATACCACACTCAAGGGAAGGGTATAGACAAAAGGAGGTAGGATCATGAATGGACATCCTAGAAGTCTGCCCACTGTAGCTAGAAGCACCAAGTTGTTACATTGCAAAACTAGACTTACTAATTTTATAAATATGATATTTAAAAAAAATCTGTGAAATGTATTTCTTCTTCAAAATGTTTTATTGACAAGAATAGCTACTGCTGTGAACTTCCAGATTTTCAAGCTCATTTTAAAAAAGGTAGAAGAACCAGAGATCAACTTGCCAACATATGATGGATCATCAAAAAAGCAAGAGAGTTCCAGAAAAAAACTATTTCTAGAATAGAATAGAAAATAGAAAAGAATAAAAATAATCTACTTTTGCTTAATTGACTATGCCAAAGCCTTTGATTGTGTGAATCACAATAAACTGCGGAAAATTCTGAAAGAGATGGGAATACCAGACAACCTGACCTGCCTCTTGAGAAACCTATATGCAAGTTAGGAAGCAACAGTTAAAACTGGACATGGAGCAACAGACTGGTTCCAAATAAGAAAAGGAGTACGTCAAGGCTACATATTGTCACCCTGCTTATTTAACTTATATGCAGAGTACATCATGAGAAATGCTGGTCTGGAAGAAGCACAAGCTGGAATCAAGATTGCCGGGAGAAATATCAATAACCTCATATATGCAGATGACAACACCCTTATGGTAGAATGTGAAGAGGAACCAAAAAGCTTCTTGATGAAAGTGAAAGAGGAGAGTGGAAAATGCTGGCTTAAAGCTAAACATTCAGAAAACTAAGATCATGGCATCTGGTCCCATCATTTCATGACAAATAGATGGGGAAACTGAAAACTTGATTTCCTTGGGCCCCAAAATCATTGCAGATGGTGATTGCAGTCATGAAATTAAAAGATGCTTACTGCTTGGAAGGAAAGTTATGACCAACCTAGACAGCATATTGAAAAGCAGAAACATAACTTTGACAACTTGTATTTAAAGTTAATGTATACTATTTATTATCTTTTTTCTTTAGATAAAGCTATGATCGATAACAGTTGCTGCTACTGCTGCTAAATCACTGCAGTCATGTCTGACTCTGTGCAACCCCATAGACAGCAGCCTACAAGGCTCCCACGTCCCTTGGATTCTCCAGGCAAGAACACTAGTGTGGGTTGCCATTTCCGTCTCCAACGCATGAAAGTAAAAAGTGAAAGTGAAGTCGCTCAATCATGTTTGACTCTTAGCGAACCTATGGACTAGACGCTTACTCTTTGGAAGAAAAGTTATGACCAACCTAGATAGCATATTCAAAAACAGAGACATTACTTTGCCAACTAAGGTCCGTCTAGTCAAGGCTATGGTTTTTCCTGTATGGATCATGTATGGTCATGGATGGATGTGAGTGTTGGACTGTGAAAAAGGCTGAGCGCCGAAGAATTGATGCTTTTGAACTGTGGTGTTGGAGAAGACTCTTGAAAGTCCCTTGGACTGTAAGGAGATCAAACCAGTCCATTCTGAAGGAGATCAACCTTGGTATTTCTTTGGAAGGAATGATGCTGAAGCTGAAACTTCAGTACTTTGGCCACCTCATGCGAAGAGTTGACTCACTGGAAAAGACGACTCATTGGAAAAGACTCTGATGCTAAGAAGGATTGGGGGCAGGAGGAGAAGGGGATGACAGAGGATAAGATGGCTGGATGGCATCACTGATTCGATGGATGTGAGTCTGAGTGAACTCCAGGAGTTGGAGATGGATAGGGAGGCTTGTCATGCTGTGATTCATGGGGTTGCAAAGAGTCAGACAGGACTGAGTGACTTCACTTCATTTTTGCTTTATTGACTACACCAAAGCCTTTGACTGTGTAGAGCACAACAAACTGGAAAATTCTTTAAGAGATGGGAATACCAGAACCCTTGGCTGAACTACTCAGAAATCTTTATGCAAGTCAAGAAGCAACAGTTAGAACTGGACATGGCATAACAGACTGGTTCCCAATTGGAAAAGGAGTATGTCAAGGCTGTATATTGTCACACTGATTATTTAACCAGAACCATGAACTTCCTGATATTCAAGCTGGTTTTAGAAAAGGTAGAGGAACCAGAGATTAAATTGCCAACATCCGCTGGATCATGGAAAAAGCCAGAGAGTTCCAGAAAAAAAAAGTCTATTTCTGCTTTATTGACTATGACAAAGCCTTTAATGTGTGGTTCACAATAAACTGTGGAAAATTCTGAAAGAGATGGGAATACCAGACCACCTGACCTGCCTCTTGAGAAATCTATACACAGATTAGGAAGCAACAGTTAAAACTGGACATGGAACAACAGACTAGTTCCAAATAGGAAAAGGAGTATGTCAAGGCCGTATATTGTCACCCTGCTTTTTTAACTTATATGCAGAGTAAATNATACACAGATTAGGAAGCAACAGTTAAAACTGGACATGGAACAACAGACTAGTTCCAAATAGGAAAAGGAGTATGTCAAGGCCGTATATTGTCACCCTGCTTTTTTAACTTATATGCAGAGTAAATCATGAGAAATGCTGGGAGGGAAGAAACAGCTGGAATCAAGATTGCCGAGAGAAATATCAGTAAACACAGATACGCAGAAGACATCACCCTTATGGCAGAAAGTAAAGAAGAACTAAAAAGCCTCTTGATGAAAGTAAAAGAGGAGAGTGAAAAAGTTGGCTTAAAGCTCAACATTCAGAAAATGAAGATCATGGCATCCGCTCCCATCACTTCATGGGAAATAGATGGGGAAACAATGGAAACAGTGTCAGACTTTATTTTTTTTGTGTGCTCCAAAGTCACTNGGGTGGCTCCTCAGGGCTACCACCCATGGCCTCGGGCACGAGGTGGCTCCTTCCAGCTGCTGCCCCTGGCCTCAGGCTCGCGGTGTCTCCTCAGCCTCACGGCACCTGGCCTCGAGCACGAGGTGACTTCTTACGGCTGCCCCTGACCTCGGAGGTGGGGTGCCTCCTCCCTGCTGCCACTGACCTCGGAAACTGGGTAGCTCCTCTTGGCCGTTTCTGCACCATCGCAGCCTGGTACTCTAGACTGCTGCCCCTGACCTCGGATGTGGGGTAGCTCCTCTTGGCCATGCTTAGTGTGCCGGCTCGGCTCTCGCAGCCATCCACACTTGTGCGCCGGCCCGGCTAGAATGAAGACTTAGATAATTATTATTTAGTGCACAAAGCTGGGAAAATTTTCTAAGTTTCTTAATAAAATTTATTTGCTCAACTGAATCTTTCCTAAACTTTGAATAAAGAATATAATCCTAGGGATTATTTTCCTATCAATTTGCAAAACTTACTATAAAATGTAATTATTTAAATTAGAATCAGCTCAATTCAGTTCAGTTGCTAAGTCGTGTCAGACTCTTTGCGACCCCATGAATCGCAGCATGCCAGGCCTCTCTGTTCATCACCAACTCCCGGAGTTCACTCAGACTCACATCCATCGAGTCGGTGATGCGATCCAGCCATCTCATCCTCTATTGTCTCCCTCTCGTTCTACCCCAGTCCCTCCCAGAACCAGATCTTCTTTTCCAATGAGTCAACACTTTCAATGAGATGGCCAAAGTATTGGAGTTTCTGCTTTAGCATCAGTCCTTCCAATGAAAACTCAGGGCTGATCTGCTTTAGGATGGCCTGGTTGGATCTCCTTGCAGTCCAAGGAACTCTCAAGAGTCTTCTCCAATACCACAGTTCAAAAGCATTAATTGTTCAGCACTCAGCTTCCTTCACAGTCCAACTCTCACATCCATACATGACTACTGGAAAAACCATAGCCTTGACTAGACGTACCTTAGTTGGCAAAGTAATGTCTCTGCTTTTCTATATGCTATCTAGGTTGGTCATAACTTTTCTTCCAAGAAGTAAATCTTTTAATTTCATGGCTGCAGTCACCATCTGCAGTGATTTTGGAGCCAAAAAAAAGTCTGACACCATTTCCACTGTTACCCCCATCTATTTCCCATGAAGTGATGGGACCAGATGCCATGATCTTAGTTTTCTGAATGTTTAGCTTTAAGCCAGCTTTTTCACGCTCCACTTTCACTTTCATCAAGAGGCTTTTTTGTTCCTGTTCAATTTCTGCCATAAGGGTGGTATCATCTGCATATCTGAGGTTATTGATATTTCTCCCGGCTGATTCCATCTTGTGTTCCTTCCAGCTCAGTGTTTCTCATGATGTACTCTGCATATAAGTTAAATAAGCAGGTGACAATATACAGCCTTGATGTACTCCTTTTTCCGTTTGGAACCAGTCTGTTGTTCCATGTCCAGTTCTAACTGTTGCTTCTGGAACTGCATACAGATTTCTCAAGAGGCAGGTCAGGTGGTCTAGTATTCCCATCACTTTCAGAATTTTCCACAGTTTATTGTGACCCACACAGTCAAAGGCTTTTGCTTAGTCAATAAAGCAAAAATAGATGATGTTCTGGAACTCTCTAGTTTTTTTTTTCCTCGATGATCCAGCAGATGTTGGCAATTTGATCTCCGGTTCCTCTGCCTTTTCTAAAACTAGGTTGAATATCTGAAAGTTCATGATTCACGTATTGCTGTGCCTGGCTTGGAGAATTGTGAGCATTACCTTACAGCATGTGAGATGAGACAATTGTGCGGTAGTTTGAGCATTNCACAGCTGCTCCAGCAAAGCACAACTGCTGTTTCTTACCTTGAACGAGGGGTATCTCCTTACCGCCGCCTTCCTAATCTTCAATGTGGGATAGCTCCTCTAGGCCCTCCTGCTCTTGTGCAGACACTGCTCCTTGGGTTGATCCTCCCGGCTGCCAGCCCTGGCCTTGGGCGTGGGTGGCTCCTCTCAGCTGCTGCCTCTGGCCTCAGGCTCCAGCTTGGGGTGGCTCCTCAGGGCTACCACCCATGGCCTCGGGCACGAGGTGGCTCCTTCCAGCTGCTGCCCCTGGCCTCAGGCTCGCGGTGTCTCCTCAGCCTCACGGCACCTGGCCTCGAGCACGAGGTGACTTCTTACGGCTGCCCCTGACCTCGGAGGTGGGGTGCCTCCTCCCTGCTGCCACTGACCTCGGAAACTGGGTAGCTCCTCTTGGCCGTTTCTGCACCATCGCAGCCTGGTACTCTAGACTGCTGCCCCTGACCTCGGATGTGGGGTAGCTCCTCTTGGCCATGCTTAGTGTGCCGGCTCGGCTCTCGCAGCCATCCACACTTGTGCGCCGGCCCGGCTAGAATGAAGACTTAGATAATTATTATTTAGTGCACAAAGCTGGGAAAATTTTCTAAGTTTCTTAATAAAATTTATTTGCTCAACTGAATCTTTCCTAAACTTTGAATAAAGAATATAATCCTAGGGATTATTTTCCTATCAATTTGCAAAACTTACTATAAAATGTAATTATTTAAATTAGAATCAGCTCAATTCAGTTCAGTTGCTAAGTCGTGTCAGACTCTTTGCGACCCCATGAATCGCAGCATGCCAGGCCTCTCTGTTCATCACCAACTCCCGGAGTTCACTCAGACTCACATCCATCGAGTCGGTGATGCGATCCAGCCATCTCATCCTCTATTGTCTCCCTCTCGTTCTACCCCAGTCCCTCCCAGAACCAGATCTTCTTTTCCAATGAGTCAACACTTTCAATGAGATGGCCAAAGTATTGGAGTTTCTGCTTTAGCATCAGTCCTTCCAATGAAAACTCAGGGCTGATCTGCTTTAGGATGGCCTGGTTGGATCTCCTTGCAGTCCAAGGAACTCTCAAGAGTCTTCTCCAATACCACAGTTCAAAAGCATTAATTGTTCAGCACTCAGCTTCCTTCACAGTCCAACTCTCACATCCATACATGACTACTGGAAAAACCATAGCCTTGACTAGACGTACCTTAGTTGGCAAAGTAATGTCTCTGCTTTTCTATATGCTATCTAGGTTGGTCATAACTTTTCTTCCAAGAAGTAAATCTTTTAATTTCATGGCTGCAGTCACCATCTGCAGTGATTTTGGAGCCAAAAAAAAGTCTGACACCATTTCCACTGTTACCCCCATCTATTTCCCATGAAGTGATGGGACCAGATGCCATGATCTTAGTTTTCTGAATGTTTAGCTTTAAGCCAGCTTTTTCACGCTCCTCTTTCACTTTCATCAAGAGGCTTTTTTGTTCCTGTTCAATTTCTGCCATAAGGGTGGTATCATCTGCATATCTGAGGTTATTGATATTTCTCCCGGCTGATTCCATCTTGTGTTCCTTCCAGCTCAGTGTTTCTCATGATGTACTCTGCATATAAGTTAAATAAGCAGGTGACAATATACAGCCTTGATGTACTCCTTTTTCCGTTTGGAACCAGTCTGTTGTTCCATGTCCAGTTCTAACTGTTGCTTCTGGAACTGCATACAGATTTCTCAAGAGGCAGGTCAGGTGGTCTAGTATTCCCATCACTTTCAGAATTTTCCACAGTTTATTGTGACCCACACAGTCAAAGGCTTTTGCTTAGTCAATAAAGCAAAAATAGATACTGTTCTGGAACTCTCTAGTTTTTTTTTCTCGATGATCCAGCAGATGTTGGCAATTTGATCTCCGGTTCCTCTGCCTTTTCTAAAACTAGGTTGAATATCTGAAGTTCATGATTCACGTATTGCTGTGCCTGGCTTGGAGAATTTTGAGCATTACCTTACTAGCATGTGAGATGAGACAATTGTGCGGTAGTTTGAGCATTCTTTGGCATTGCCTTTCTTTGGAATTGGAATGAAAACTGACCTTTTCCAGTCTTGTGGCCACTGATGAGTTTTCCAAATTTGCTCTCATATCAAATGCAGCACTTTCACAGCATCATCTTTCAGGATTTGAAATAGCTCAACTGGAANTTCTTTGGCATTGCCTTTCTTTGGGATTGGAATGAAAACTGACCTTTTCCAGTCCTGTGGCCACTGCTGAGTTTTCCAAATTTGCTGGCATATTGAATGCAGCACTTTCACAGCATCATCTTTCAGGATTTGAAATAGCTCAACTGGAATTCCATCACCTCCACTAGCTTTGTTCATAGTGATGTTTTCTAAGGCCCACTTGACTTCACATTTCAGCATGTCTGCCTCTAGGGGAGTGATCACACCATTGTGATTATCTGGGTCATGAAGAACTTTTTTGTACAGTTCTTTTGTGTATTCTTGCCATCTCTTCTTAATATCTTCTGCTTCTGTTAGGTCCATACCATTTCTGTCTTTTATTGTGCCCATCTTTGCATGAAATGTTCCCTTGGTATCTCTAATATTCTTGAAATGATCTCTAGTCTTTCCCATTCTGTTGTTTTCTTCTATTTCTTTGCATTTATTGCCAAGGAAGGCTTTCTTATCTTTTCTTGCTATTCTTGGGAACTCTGCATTCAGATGTTCGTATATTTACTTTTCTCCTTTGCTTTTCACTTCTCTTCTTTTCAAAGCTATTTGTAAGGCCTCCTCAGACAACCATTTTGCTTTGTTACATTTCTTTTCCATGGGGATGTTTTTAATCCCTGTCCCCTGTACAACGTCATGAACTTCTGTCCATAGTTCATCAGACATTCTGTCTATCAGATCTAGTTCCTTAAATCTATTTCTCACTTTCACTGTATTCTCATAAAGGATAATACATTTTTCCATTTTAGCAAAATATCTGTTATAGAGTATTTAATAAGCAGGAGATTATATGGAATAAAATTTTTAAAAGTTGTCCGTAATCACCCCTAACAAATAGTTTTGTTAATTTCTTGTATAATTTCTTATATTTCCCTATGAATAGTCTGTATCCATATTCTGTAGTAGTATTGTCCAATAGAAATGTAAAGCCTGCCAAATATGTAATTTTTAATTTTCTGGTACATTAATATTTGTACAAGGAGATGGTTAAAATAAATTTTAGTAATACATTTACCTGATCTGTAAAAATTGTATAGTATGTCTGATGGTTAATTTTATGTCAACCTGGCTGCTCAAATGTTTGCTCAAACAGTATTCTAGATATTTCTGTGAGCATGTTTTTTCTCATCAGATTAAGTTATAAATAAATGTCTTTGAAAAAAGCAGATTGCTTTCCATGACATGGGCCTCATCCAATAACTTTAAGGCCTGAATTAATTAAAAACAAACAAACAAACAAACAAACAAACAAACACAACTAATGTCTGAGCAAGAAGGAATTCTGCCCGTAGACAGCCTTTAACATTGAAATTCGATTATAAGCTCTTCCCTGAATCTCTGTCTTGATGGCAGCTTTTGGATCTCCTGCCTCCATAATTTCATTAGCCAATGTTTCTCACTTTTGAACTATGAACTATTTTACAGTCAGGCTCTGTTTATATGAATAGTTATTCTTACCCAAACTGATTTCTCCAAGATTAAGTTTTAGGGAAAAGAGNTGATGGCAGCTTTTGGATCTCCTGCCTCCATAATTTCATTAGCCAATGTTTCTCACTTTTGAACTATGAACTATTTTACAGTTAGGCTCTGTTTATATGAATAGTTATTCTTACCCAAACTGATTTCTCCAAGATTAAGTTTTAGGGAAAAGAGTCAAAATTTTAATTCTACTTTTGTGTATTAAAAATGAATCTCAATGGCTATGTTCCTCTATGCTTGCTACATAATGGGTTACAAAATATCACTCAATTATTATATTTATTTATAGTAACTATTCTAAAATTTAAATGATTCAGGCTGATATAAACTTCATGAGAAATTTTTTGAAAGCAATGGGTTTTCAATTAACTTGTAACAGGTTAGTAGATGAGTTAGAAAACTTTGCCAGAGCTATCTTACATGTTAGTATATATAACAATTACCTGGACGGTGTATAAAACATATTCCAGGTGTATACCCCCCCAAAGTTTCAACCGATAGGGAGGTAGGACTCAGGACACAGATGATCTGTTAAGCCCTATTGTATTAAACTTACAACCTGATGCTTACTCAAACTGTTAACAAGAAAATCAGTTTTCACTTCTCAGGACTGTTAAATACTACTAGGTCAGCCATGTCATTTACTTTGGGGCTAAAGAGATTTTTTTTGTTGTTTCTTTTGCATTTTTTTCCCAATCTTTTATTTTGTGGCCTTAAATGAAACCTAATGTTAAGTACTGGTAATGGCTCATGTAAAAATCATAATTTACCACTTAGATATGCAGAATAACTAATACAAATCTATAGAAAGCTTAATAATTATTTCAAATAATTGACTTTCATTTTCATCACCTTGAAAATTACTTGAAGATTGTTGATCTGTTTTAAAGACCTGAAGATATCTTGGTCAGAATATATCAAAATCAATAATTTCTGAGCTAAACTCAGTGTTCTTATGAGTTTTCTTGATGGCTCAGTAGTAAAGAATCTCCCTGTCAATGCAGGAAACACGGGTTTGATCTCTGGGTCAGGAAGATCCTCTGAAGAAGGAAATGACTATCCATTTCCATATTCTTGCCTAGAAAATTCCATAGAAAGGAGCCTGGTGGGCTATAGTCCATGGAGTTGCAAAGAATCAGATACCACTTAGTGATTAAACAATAACAAATGGGTTTTATGTGCCAGAGAAACTTTTTTAATATCCAGGGATAGATAATTAATTAGTAGAAGATCTAGGAAACTAAGCACTATCAATTGTGAAAGAAAGTGAAAATCACACAGTCATGTCCAACTCTTTGCGACCTCATGGACTATACAGTCCATGGAATTCTATAGTCCAGTATACTGGAGTGGGTAGCCTTTTCCTTCTCCAGAGGATCTTCTCAACCCAGGGATCGAATCCAGGTTTCGCACTTTGCAGGCAGATTCTTTACCAGCTGAGCCACAAGGGAAGCCCAGGAATAATGGAGTGGGTAGCCTACTCCTTCTCCAGCAGATCTTCCCAACCCAGGAATTGAACTGAGGTCTCCCACATTGCAGGGAGATTCTTTACCAGCTGAGCTATCAGGGAAACCTTAAGTATTAATTAAGCACTAAAATATTCTTTTCAGGTCCCCCCCACTGCCATTATCTAATTTAAAAGTTATTTATATTTTATTTTTTAAATATAAATTTATTTATTTTAACTGGAGGTTAATTACTTTACAATATTATTTATATTTTCTATGCCAAATTATTAATGTAAGTTAAAAATGAGTCATATTTTGTAAAAACTGTATATTTTATTATATCTTCCATGTATGCTAAACTTTTGAACAAAAAATGTCATGTTTTAAACTCTTGAGATTTTCATTGGAAATTTCTTTGCAGGCCTTTATATGGCTTTTCAAGTACCTCTAAGGATTTATTAAAGATAAAGACTGCAATTATTAAGTATGATTTTATGTCTTCTCAGTATTTCCTTACACAGATAAATTTTAGGGCCTGGCTAAACTGTTTCAGAATCGCCTCCAACATGATTCTTGGTTGGTCTTTTATCTGAAATGCTTTTTGTAAGATACCCTCATTTTTATCTAGTCCTCTATGCATCATTCTTCTACTTTAATTATCTGTTCATCCAATTTTTCTACACTAACTAGTACCACTGAATGTTTTGTTTAATGATTGTTTTTTGAAAACAGTATCCTACGCAGGGTAACTGTTCTAACAAAAAGCGAGAAAGAATCCCTACTGAAGTATTACAATTCTGAGTGGGAAAAAAAAGGGAAATAGTTATTTTTTGCAAAGATCATTTTAAAATATATGGTTAAAAAATAATTTTGACTCAGACCAGTTAAGGATCTAAATAATAAATTTCTGATCTAAATGATAAAATGAAATGGCATAATTTCTCAGTCACAGAATGGTTTCTCAACTTCATAACACATAAAATATTTAAACACGTGTCAAAAATGATTTTCCAGTGTCAAAATAACCACTCTCATTCTGCTCTATTACTAAAACCTCCAAGGTGTTTTTTTTTAATGTATCTTAGTCTAGAAAAATATAGATGTATTTAATTAAGCAGTATTTTTTCACCAGAAATAAGAGAGTACAAAATGGATACAATTTGTCAGTTATAGCATAAATATAATCAGGATATAGAGAGAATAGTACTAGAAGATCAGTCTAAAAATGCAAGTTTACAATGATTCATATAATTAAGTATTAATAATTTAGAATATGTTTCAGCTGTCACTGGGAAATATTTAAAATTTTTAAGTCAGAAAAGTGACATTATTAGAATTGAGTTTTCAAAATTATAATTCTGAAAACAGCATACAATTAATAAGGAGAGTCTATAAAGGTGGAGATAAATTAATAGATATTTGTACAAAAAAGCATGATGGGCTGAATAGAGGTTGCAGTCTTCAGTGTGGAAAGACAATAACAAAATTGGAATATATTTCATATGCAGAAACAATAGAACAGAGTTTCCAAATATTGATATGGTGAAGGAATGAGAAAAAAAAAAAAAAGGCAGCAACAAAAAAAGTCACTACCTTTCATTGTTTTAGAAGAAATATAAACAGTGACCTACAGGAGGCCTTTAGATTTGGAAATTGAATTGTTAATGCCAATAGATGTGATGTCATAAAAAATGATCACTCTGAATTTTTCAGAAACTTTTGAGACTTATTCCATCTCCTACCTAAACAAACCATAAACTTCTGGCATGAGATTTAATGCCCTCTGAGAAGTGATTCATCCACCACACAAGAAACCACATGTTAAACCACAGTAGATTTTTTTAACAGTAGAGGTAGGTGCTTGTGGTGTTACCCTGATCCATGTAGAAAGACACTGAACAATTTATCTCCTGGCCATTCTCTCTTCTCCTTTACTCATGTTCCCCAGATGTGAAGTAATGGATTATCTGTTGACATATTTGATAGGAGAAACTCATTTTATATAGTACAGCAGCTCCTTTCTTCTTTGGGAATCAGCCTACATATATAAAATCTTTCTTTTTGATCCTACACACTATGAAATCAGTTCATTGTGACCTCCAGTTTGATAAGTAAGTCTATATAATCCTGAACACTAGTATTAGGATCTTGAGGCT
>SJYW01056230.1:76659-88508 GCA_006410735.1 Raphicerus campestris
GTATAGAGCTTCTCCATCTTTGGCTGCAAAGAATATAATCAATCTGATTTCAGTGTTGGCCATCTTTTGATGTTCATATGTAGAGTCTTCTTTTGTGTTGTTGGAAGAGGCTGTTTGCTATGACCAATGCATTTTCTTGGCAAAACTCTATTAGTCTTTGCCCTGCTTCATTCCGCATTCCAAGGCCAAATTTACCTGTTACTCCAGGTGTTTCTTGACTTCCTACTTTAGCATTCCAGTCCCCTATAACGAAAAGGACATCTTTTTTGGGTGTTAGTTCTAAAAGGCCTTGTAGGTCTTCATAAGACCGTTCAACTTCAGCTTCTTCAGCGTTACTGGTTGGGGCATAGACTTGGATAACTGTGATATTAAATGGTTTGCCTTGAAGACTAATAGAGATCATTCTGTCGTTTTTGAGGTTGCATCCAAGTACTGCATTTTGGACTCTTGTTGACCATGATGGCTACTCCATTTCTTCTGAGGGATTCCTGTCTGCAGTAGTAGATATAATGGTAATCTGAGTTAAATTTACCCATTCCAGTCCATTTTAGTTCACTGATTCCCAGAATGTCGATGTTAACTCTTGCCATCTCTTGTTTGACCACTTCCAATTTGCCTTGATTCATGGACCGGATATTACAGGTTCCTGTGCAATACATGTAACAATTCATCGACAAATTTGTGTTCTTCTCCTTTTGAGAAACTAAGCATCTGGACATTTTATTAGGAGTCCTTTTTATTAATACCTCACATATTTTAGGAGGCATGCTTTTCCCTGTCTTTTTCTGTGACTTTTGTTTTAGGGAATGGACCATATCTACTCTTGGCCTTGGTTCTGTGACATGGAATGGCACACTTCTAATTGCTTCCTCTGCTCTGTAGGTACTTAGTGTTTACTTCTTTTAGATTTGCTAACTTCTCCATATTCTGTCTGTAAGTTGAAAACCTTTAGACGTTCTAGGTTTTTGTCATTAAGTTTATACATTTATTTATCCTCTATTTTATGTTAAAATTAAGTAAGGAAAAAAGGCAGACACATTAAATAGGGTTCATCTGAGCACTTTTAATATTTTTTTCTTTTTATAGTTCTTACCTTTTATTTCCTAATCTTATTATATTTCTATGCATCTTAGAAATTTTTTGTAGTTATAATACTTTACTGCCAAAGTCCATCTAGTCATAGCTATGGTTTTTCCAGTAGTTATACATGGATGTGAGAATTGGAACATAAAGAATGATGAGTGCCAAAGAACTGATGCTTTTGAATTGTAGTACTGGAGAAAATGCTCAAGTGTTCCTTGGACTGCAAGGAGGTGAAGTCAGTCAGTCCTAAAGGAAGTCAGCCCGGAATATTCATTAGAAAGACTGGTGATGAAGCTGAAGTTCCAATACTTTGGCCACCTGATGAGAAGAGCTGACTCTTTGGAAAAGACCCTGATTATCAGGAAAGATTATGGGCAAGAGGAAAAGGGGATGACAGAAGATGAAATGGTTGGATGGCATTATTGACTCAGTGGACATGTGTTTGATCAAGCACTAGGAGACGGTGAGCCAGGAAAGCCTGGTGTGCTGCACTTCACAGGGTTGCAAAGAATTATACATAATTTTGTGATAGGACAACATCAATTCACCCATCATACTTTCTTGTTGACTAAAAAAGTTTAATCACCCATTGACTAAAGCAAATCACATGGTCTAACCTAGATTCAAGTCATAGAAGTGTAGACTCCACCAGTTTATGTAAGATGTTGCAAACTGACATTGCAAAAGTGGGCTATAAAAATTGTGACCATTTTTCCAATTTATCACATGTTACATGTTTTATAAGAAAAAGACATTGTTTTTATAAGAAAAAAAAGTTAATGTATATTACTAAAAAGAGAGGTACAGATGAATATAGACGGCCAACAAATACATGAAAAGATGCTCAACACTGGATTTCCCTGGCAGTGCAGTGGATGAGTATCTGCTTTCCAATGCTGGGGACACAGGTTTGATCCCTGATCCAGGATGATTCCACCTGCTGTGAGCAACTAAGCCCATTCTCCACAACTACCGAGCCAGTGCTCTAGAACCTATGTGCCACAACTACTGAAGCCCACATGCTCTAGGGTCCATGAGGCACAACTACTGAAACCCACATGTCTAGAGCTTATACTCTGCAACATGAGAAGGTACTTCAATAAGAAATACATGCACCACAACAAGCTCCCTCTTGCCACAACTTGAGATGGCCTGCACAAAAACAACAGAGATACTGCACAGGCAAAGGAAAAAACAAAAAAGATTCTCAGCATTGCTAATGAGGACTTATTAGAGAAATGCAAATCAAAAATGCAGTGAGGTATCCCCTCCCACCAGTCAGAATGACCATTATAAAAAAATCTAAAAACTATAAATGCCAGAGAGGATGTGAACAAAAGGGAACCATCTTGCCCTGTTGGTGGGAATGTAAATTGATAACAATGTGAGAGGGTAACAGGCAGGAAGGCCAGGGGTCTCCAAACGGAGGAAATAGCCTACAAGTGTCAGACACTTTATCTCTCTTAAGTGGCAGGAGGAAACAAACTAGCGATATTTTTTCCTTCTCTATACAAATTTAAAAGGAGGTTTCTCTTAAAATTCTGTGTTGTCATAATGATACCTGGTTTCCCCTGAAGTTAACCAATGACTTTTTCTTATGGAAATGTTTATCTTAAGCTATGCTAATGTACTGTGCATTTACCCCATACTCTGTCTTCAAGTCAGTTCTGCCTTTTGGGCCCAGAACCTACTTGATAAACCAGCATGTTATACTCGGATATTGTGCCTCTAATCTATGTAAATGAAACTATCTGTATGGTGATCTGCCCTTCTTCAAGATTCAAGTTAATCATTTTATGGCCCAAGATAACCCATTTAGAGCCAAAGTTATCCCAAAATACATCGTATGAGTGAGGGGCCTGATGTCATTCTAAGTTTTGAGACATTCGTTTCTTTCATTAACCGATGGCTGGTGACTATATAACATTCAGCTAAAGACTAGCAGGGGGGTACTCCTTCTGCCCCCTTCTGATGCCTATGTCAGAAGCTTTCTCTATCTCCATTATACTTTAATAAAACTTTGTTACACAAAAGCTCTGAGCGATCAAGCCTCTTCTCTGGCCCTGGATTGAATTCTTCTCCTCCAGGGGCCAAGAATCCCAGCGCCGTAATTCAACAACAACCTTTCAAATGACTATGGAAGACAGTATTCAAATTCCTTAAAAAAACTAGGAATAAAACTATCATATGACCCAGCAGTTTCACTACTGAGCATACACCCTGAGAAAACAAAAATTCAAAAAGACACATATGTGCCAGTGTTGATTGCAGCACTATTTACAATTTCCAGGATGTGGACCTAGATGTCCATCAACAGATGAATAGATAAGAGAGTTTTAGTACATATATAACATGGAATATTACTCAGCCATAAAAAGGAACACATTTGAGTCAGTTGAAATGAGGTAGATGAATCTACAGTTATACAGAGTAAATATATGGAATATAGAAAAATAGTACTGATGAACCCATTTGCAAAGCAAAAATAGAGATGCAGATGTAGAGAATGGTCTTGTGGACATAGCAGAGGAAGGAAATCGTAGGACGAATTGAGAGAGTAGCACTGACATATATATATGCCACATATGTGTTGATTTTTATGTATACGTAAAATCAACATATGTAAAACTGATAGCTAATGGGAAGCTGGGATATAAAACAGGGAGCCCTGCCCAGCACTGTGTGATAACCTATAGGGGTAGGATGGGGTAAGTGGGAGGGAGGGAGGCTCAAGAAGGTAGATATTTATATATAAGCTGACGTAGGAGCTTCGCTCATAGCTATATTGGTAAAGAATCTGCCTGCAATTCAGGAGACCCGGGTTCAGTTCCTGGGTTGGGAAGATCCCCCAGAGAAGGAAATGGCAATCCACTCCAGTATTCTTGCCTGAAGAATCCCATGAACAAAGGAGCCCAGCAGGCTGTAGTTCATGGGGTTGCAATGAGTTACACATGACTTAGCAACTAAACCACCACCATATATGTATATACTGATTTTTGTGGTATGGCAGAAACCAAAACAACATTGTAAGCAATTATCCTTCAATTATTTTTTTTTTTAATTACTGATATTTATTTCTTGGTAGGGGAGCCAAACATGAATTCATATACAGTTCTTTCTAATGTGAGACTATGAATAGCTTTCACTGATTGTGGCCCATAGTCAATTGCAAACAGCTAATCTAGGAATGCTTAAAATTCTCCAAGCCAGGCTTCAGCAATACGTGAACCTTGAACTTCCAGATGCTCAAGCTCATTTTAGAAAAGGCAGAAGACTAGAGATCAAATTGCCAACATCTGCTGGATCATTAAAAGAGCAACAGAGTTCCAGAAAAAAAAAACCATCTATTTCTGCTTTATTGACTATGCCAAAGCCTTTGACTGTGGAAAATTCTGAAAGAGATGGGAATACCAGAGCACCTGACATGCCTCTTGAGAAACCTGTAGGCAGGTCTGGAGGTAACAGTTAGAACTGGACATGGAACAACAGACTGGTTCCAAATAGGAAAAGGAGTACGTCAAGGCTGTATATTGTCACCGTGCTTATTTAACTTATATGCAGAGTACCTCATGAGAAACACTGTGCTGGAGGAAGCACAAGCTGGAATCAAGATTGCCGGGAGAAATATCAATAACCTCGGATATGCAGATGACACCACCCTTATGGCAATGAAGTGAAGATAACTAAACAGCCTCTTAATGAAAGTGAGAGAGGAGAGTGAAACAGTTGGTTTAAAGCTCAACATTCAGAAAACTAAGATCATGGCATATGGTCCCATCTCTTCATGGCAAATAGATGAGAAACAGTGGAAACAGTGGCTGACTTTATTTTTCTGGGCTCCAAATCATTGCAGATGGTGATTGCAGCCATGAAATTAAAAGAGGCTTGCTCCTTTGAAGGAAACTTATGACCAACCTAGACAGCATATTGAAAAGCAGAGACATTACTTTGTCAACAAAGGTCCATTTAGTCAAGGCTATGTTTTTTCCAGTGGTCATGTATGAATGTGAGAGTTGGACTATAAAGAAAACTGAATGAAGATGAATTGATGCTTTTGAACTGTGGAATTGGAGAAGACTCTTGAGAGTCCTTTGGACTGCAAGGAGATACAACCTAAAGGAGATAAGTACTCTGTGTTCATTGGAAGAACTGATGTTGAAGCTGAAACTCCAATGTTTTGGCCACTTGATGCAAAGAGCTGACTCACTTGAAAAGACCCTGATGCTGGTAAACATTGAGGGCAGAAGGAGAAGGGGACGACAGAGGGTGAGATGGTTGGATGGCATCACAGACTCAATGAACATGGGTTTGGGTGGACTCCAGGAGTTGGTGATGGACAGGGAGGCCTGGAGTGCTGTGGTTCATGATGTCACAAAGAGTCGGACATGACTGAGTGACTAAACTGAATTGAATCTAGGGATATATGACCAGTGAAGAATATTCATAACCACCATCTCTATATAGACATATTTTCAGGTAAACATGGTATGTTTAATTTATAAATGGTGAGTATTTGCATTAAAATTAATTTTTATAAATAAAATATAAGGAAACATTCACACAAAATATGAACACTGAACGTAGATGCAGTTTTTCATTACCTTATCAATATGCATGGTGTTCACATCTGCAGGAGGGATTCAGTTATGCTATTTTAAGCATAACACAAAAGAAAGGTGAGATATGAAGTGCGAGTAAGTGATAGGAAAGCAGGTAACAAGTTTCCTTATTGATTATATGTTCTACTTTTTTAAAAAATTATTTGTGAATGATATGTAGAAATAAAAAAATGCTATTGCCTCTAATAACAGTTTTCCTGTGGAACATATGTGAAAATGGTCAAGAAAACGAATTATTCATTGAACTCATATACACGTGAATAAAGAGATGAAATGGTATTTATCACAAAATTGTAGAGACTAGAATATGTCATACAAGCACAGAAGTAATATTGTATGTATAAAAGCTACTATGTTCATGTTAGGAATTTAATTATTTTGCTTTGTATTTTTATTTACAGCTAAAGATTATATGAAATATAAATCAGAAGGAAGATAATCAGATGGTTAAGATGTAATTAAGGTTTTAGAATGGAAATATTATGGAAGGAAATAAAATCAGACAAGTCAAAGTAAGGTTTCTTTGTAATGAAAAAGATACCACACTGATATGCAATGTCAGCCATATGTGAACACACAAATAATCACAAATAATCACAAAATCAACCCTTTCGATAACTTACAAAATTATAGGGTTCTAAGTGAGATCTTCCTCAAATAGCCCAAAATGATAACGAAATATATTTTCTTTTACTGAGCTGTACATTGGTCTAATAGTGATGAACTAAACCCTCAATTGTTTGTGACCCTTTGCAATTCCCTGTACTGTACCTCACCAGGCTTCTCTGTCTATGGAATTTTCCAGGTGAGAATATTAGAGTGAATAGCCATTTCCTTCTCCAGGAGATCTTCCCAACCCAGGTGGATCAAACCTGAGTATTCTAAATTGCAGGCAGATTATTTACTGCCTGAGCCACTAGGCAGTAACACTTTTTCACTTTTCAAGCCATAAGTATGCATATATTTACCAACTACGTACAGAGGCTAAACAGGGAAATATGTAAGAATTATCAAGTGCACTTATCACTATAGTAATATAGTCCCATTAGATCATTAATCATGTGGGATAAAGGCAATCTTATCTCCCCAGTACTTCTCCTTCAACTTCAATAGCAAAATACCATTATGCTTGATAGTCTCACTTGATTTATGGTTACTGACTGTGAAAAAATAAGAAAGAACTGTCCACTACAAAAATCTTGAGGTTTTTAAACATATAATATATATATATATATCTCATTACATGAAATATAATTAAAATTAATTAAATGTGATAATATCATTAACTTTGTTTCTTCACTGCTATATCCAATGCCTGAAATATTGCCTGGCATAGAGTAAAAAATAAATTTTAGAAAAATTAAATTATTTATCATGTATATGTGCTTTCTTCATCTTTTTATAGATTGTGCAATTTTTATCCTACCAGTAAGCATTTATTCGGAGAAAGTGATGGCACCCCACTCCAGTACTCTTGCCTGGAAAATCCCATGGATGGAGGAGCCTGGTAGGCTGCAGTCCATGGGGTCACTGAGAGTTGGACATGACTCAGTGACTTCACTTTCACTTTGCACTTTCATGCATTGGAGAAGGAAATGGCAACCCACTCCAGTGTTCTTGCCTGGAGAATCCCAGGGACTGGGGAGCCTGGTGGACTGCCATCTCTGGGGTCGCACAGAGTCGGACACTACTGAAGTGTCTTAGCAGCAGCAGCAAGCATTTATTCAAAACTTATTTGGGTATATCAAGTTAACATTGTTGTTCCTGATGAGTCACTCAGTCATGTCTGACTCTTTGTGACCCCATTGGCTGTAGCCCACTTGGCTTCTCTTTCCATGGATTTCTCCAGGCAAGAATACTGGAGCAGGTTGCCATTCCCTTCTCTGGGAGATCTCCTTGACCCAGGAATCAGACCTAGGTTTCCCCTATTGTGGCCAGATTCGTAACCACTTGAGCCACAAGGGTTAATTTCAAGTCAAACTTCAAGTTTTACATTGTTTGTTTTTTTTTTTTTTTTCCTTAGCTGTATTTATCAGAAGTTGTACTGTTTCCTGTATCTATTACAACCTTGAGATGTAGTCCCATTAGTTCATCATTAAACATATGGGATGTTTAACCCATTAAACATCTGGCATGTTTAAATATGAACAGTATGAAAAGGCAAAATGATAGGATACTGAGAGGAACTCCCCAGGTCAGTAGGTACCCAATATGCTACTGGAGATCAGTGGAGAAATAACTCTGGAAAGAATGAAGGGAAGGAGCCAAAGCAAAAACAATATCCAGCTGTGGTTGTGACTGGTGATAGAAGCAAAGTCCGATGCTGTAAAGAGCAATATTGCATAGGAACTTGGAATGTCAGGTCCATGAATCAAGACAAATTGGAAGTGGTCAAACAAGAGATGGCAAGAGTGAATGTCAACATTCTAGGAATCAGTGAACTAAAGTGGATTAGAATGGGTGAATTTAACTNTAAAGAGCAATATTGCATAGGAACCTGGAATGTCAGGTCCATGAATCAAGACAAATTGGAAGTGGTCAAACAAGAGATGGCAAGAGTGAATGTCAACATTCTAGGAATCAGTGAACTAAAGTGGATTAGAATGGGTGAATTTAACTCAGATGACCATTATATCTACTACTGCGGGCAGGAATCCCTCAGAAGAAATAGTTTAGCCATCATGATCAACAAAAGAATCCGAAATGCAGTACATGGATGCCGTCTCAAAAACGACGGAATGATTTCTGTCTGTCTCCAAGGCAAACCATTCAATATCATGGTAATCCAAGTCTATGCCCCAACCAGTAATGCTGAAGAAGCTGAAGTTGAAAGGTTCTATGAAGACTTACAAGAACTTTTAAAACTAACACCCAAAAACGATGTCCTTTTCATTATAGGGGACTGGAATGTAAAAGTAAGAAGTCAAGAAACACCTGGAATAACAGGAAAATTTGGCCTTGGAATGTGAAAAGAAGCAGGGCAAAGACTAATAGAGTTTTGCCAAGAAAATGCACTGGTCATAGCAAACAGCCTCTTCCAACAACACAAAAGAAGACTCTACACATGGACATCAAAAGATGGCCAACACTGAAATCAGATTGATTATATTCTTTGCAGCCAAAGATGGAGAAGCTATATACAAGACCAGGAGCTGACTGTGGCTCAGATCATGAACTCCTTATTACCNTGCAGCCAAAGATGGAGAAGCTCTATACAGTCAACAAAAACAAGACCAGGAGCTGACTGTGGCTCAGATCATGGACTCCTTATTACCAAATTCAGACTCAAATTGAAGAAAGTAGGGAAAACCACTAGACCCTTCAGGTATGATCTAGGTATAATAAAATCCCTTATGATTATACAGTGGAAGTGAGAAATAGATTTAAGGGCCTAGATCTGATAGAGTACCTGATGAACTATGGAATGAGGCTTGTGACATTGTACAGGAGACAGGGATCAAGAACATCCCCATGGAAAAGAAATGCAAAAAAGCAAAATGGCTATGAATTTACTTCACAAATAGCTGTGAAAAAGAGAGAGGCAAAAAGCAAAGGAGTAAAGGAAAGATCTAAGCATTTGAATGCAGAGTTTCAGAGAACAGCAAGAAGAGATAAGAAAGCCTTCTTCAGCGATCATTGCAAAGAAATAGAGGAAAAGAACAGAATGGAAACACTAGAGATCTCTTCAAGAAATTTAGAGACACCAGGGGAATATTTCATGCAAAGATGGGCTTGATAAAGGACAGAAATGGTCTGGACCTAATAGAAGCAGAAGATATTAAGAAGAGGTGGCAAGAATACACAGAAGAATTGTACCAAAAAAGACCTTCATGACCCAGATAATCACAATGGTGTGATAACTCATCTAGGGGCAGACATCTTGGAATGTGAAGTTAAGTGGGCCTTGAAAAACATCACTACAAACAAAGCTAGTGGAGGTGATGGCATTCCAGTTGAGCTGTTTCAAATTCTGAAAGATGATGCTGTGAATGTGCTGCACTCAATATGCCAGTAAATTTGGAAAACTCAGCACTGGCCACAGGACTGGAAAAAGTCAGTTTTCATTCCAATCCCAAAGAAAGGCAATGCCAAAGAATACTCAAACTGCCACACAATTGCACTCATCTCACATGCTAATAAAGTAATGCTCAAAATTCTCCAAGCCAGGCTTCAGGAATATGTGAACCGTGAACTTCCTGATGTTCAATCTGGTTTTAGAAAAGGCGGAGGAATCAGAGATCAAATTGCCAACATCTGCTGGATCATCAAAAAAGCAAGAGAGTTCCAGAAAACATTTATTTCTGCTTTATGGACTATGCCAAAACCTTTGACTGTGTGGATCAAAATAAACTGTGGAAAATTCTGAACTAGATGGGAATACCAGACCACCTGACCTGTCTCTTGATGAAAGTGAAAGAGGAGAGTGAAAAAGTTGGCTTAAAGCTCAACATTCAGAAAACGAAGATCATGGCTTCTGGTCCCATCGCTTCATGGGAAATAGATGGGGAAACAGTGGAAACAGTGTCAGACTTTATTTTTTGGGGTTCCAAAGTCACTGCAGATGGTGACTGCAGCCATGAAATTAAAAGATGCTTACTCCTTGGCAGAGAAGTTATGGCCAACCTTACTTTGCTGACTAAGGTCCATCTAGTCAAGGCTATGGTTTTTCCAGTAGTCATGTATGGCTGTGATAGTTGGACTGTGAAGAATGCTGAGTGCTGAATAATTGATGCATTTGAACTGTGGTGTTGGAGGAGACTCTTGAGAGTCCCTTGGATTGCAAGGAGATCCAACCAGTACTTTCTGAAGGAGATCAGCCCTGGGATTTCTTTGGAAGGAATGATGCTAAAGCTGAAACTCCAGTACTTTGGCCACTTCATGCGAAGAGTTGACTCATTGGAAAAGACTTTGATGCTGGGAGGGATTGGGGGCAGGTGGAGAAGGGGACGGCAGAGGATGAGATGGCTGGATGGCATTACTGACTCAATGGACATGCATCTGAGTGAACTCCAGGAGTTGGTGATGGACAGGGAGGCCTGGCCTGCTGCGATTCATGGGGTTATAAAGAGTTGGACATGACTGAGTGAATGAATTGAACTCAACTGAACTGAAACATCTGGGATGAATAAAGCAAGATAGCTTCATTCTTGACATTTTCATTCTCATTTGATTTATAGTTACTTTAGAAAATAAAAATGAAAAATGTTCCCTAGAAAAACGTCAAAGATTCTTAGGTTACAGTAAAAAAATAGTTTTAATCATCAGGATTGAGGCAAATAGTGTAAAAATGAACTGCAGAAATTGAATACTAATATATAGATATAGATGTACATGCAATTATGAGAACATTAACAATAAATGCAAGAAAATTCTCCATCATCCTTGCAAATTTTCTCTTTCCTCTTAACTTCTTACTGTTCCCTTCCCATTTCAAACCATCACTGATCTGCTGTTGACTCTTTCTTTGTTATATATTAGCCTGAATTTTCTAGAATTTTATATTAAAGTATACAACATGTACTCTCTATTTATTCATTTACTACTTGTATCCTCTCCTAGTGTCTTGTGGTATTATTTGCTTCTCCTTACAGTTAATTTTTCTTACTAGTACTACTATAAACTTTATTATTTGTCAACTTTACTCAAAATGTAGATAAAAAGCTGGAATTAAAAAAAAAATCTTTAATGTTTGATGCATTAAACAGGACACTCAAAGCCAGTGCTTGGGACAACTCCAAGGGATGGTGTGAGGAGAGAGGTCAGAGAGAGGTTCAGGATGGGGGGACACATGTGTACCTGTGGCTGATTCATGCCAATATATGGCAAAAACCATCACAATTTTGGAAAGTAATTATTCTCCAATTAAAATAAATTAATTTTTAAAATAGCACTTCTTTTTTTATATCATTCTAGCTATTGCTTCTGCCTATACAAATGGAATATTTATAAAGAATTTTAAATTTTTTTTAAAAAGCACCAATGATATTAGACATTATGTATATTATCCTGCAATTTGCTTTTTTTCACTGCAACTGAAAGATGATGGGTTTGTTTTGTTTTATTTTATGTTTAAAAGATGGAGGGGAACACACTGTAATTTCAAGAAAAAGTAGATTCATGATTATGAAAAAAGAAAGATATAACCTG
>SJYW01056233.1:0-11211 GCA_006410735.1 Raphicerus campestris
GAAATCTCCAGTAATCAACAGATTGACATAAGATTAACAGGACCAAACCATATATATTTTAGTAATTGTACATGTAGATGGGAGTCATTACCAGACTAATTAAGATCCAAGAAATGGATAGGCTTAATTGCTTATATGGGCTTTGCAGGTTGCCTAGTGGTAAAGAATCTTCCTGCCAGTGCAGAAGACAGAAGAGAAGTGGGTTCGATTCTTGGGTTGGAAAGATCCCATGGAGTAGGAAATGGCAACTCACTGCAGTATTCTTTCCTAGAGAATTCCATGGATAGAGGATCCTGGTGGGCTAGTCTATGGGGTCACAAAGAGTCAGGCACAACTGAGCAACTGATCATACAAATGTTTATATGCTAGGCTGAACCAAAAGCAGCAATTGTAGGCAAGTCACTAAATATATCTGGGAAGGCTAAAGACAAAGGAACTTAATTCTGAATATTCATTAAAAGGACTGATGTTGAAGTTGAAGCTCCAATACTTTGGCCACCTGATACAAAGAGCTGACTCATTGGAAAAGATCTTAATGCTGGGAAAGATTAAGGACAAGAGGAGAAGAGGGTGACAGAGGATGAGATGGTTGATGGCATCACTGACATGAACTTGAACAAACTCTAAGATAAGACAGAGTGAAGGACAGGGAAGTTTGACATGCTGCAGTTCATGGGTCACAAAGAGTCAGACATGGCTTAGTGACTGAGGAACAAATTTTAAAACGGACAAAATATATATTAGCAAGCTTTGTAAATCTCTACATATTTTGTTCTCTTTCTGGTTCGTCTTTGGAGGGACTATACAATGTACAGCAAGATTTATTTTAGAAATTACTATTTTTTCAAATAGTATATTTTCAAATTTAGTTTATTTTTTCAAATCCAGATATTAGAATTTTTTACTTTTTTCTGTTATAAAAGTCACATATTCACTGAAGATAATTTGGAAAAGTACATATCCAAAAATATTAATTTAAACATTTTCATGTTCTCAGAAGCTATCAATATGTAATCATCATTTTGTACCTTTTTCCAACATACATTTTGCAAAAACCAAAATTTTTCTGCATTTATATTCCTGTCTCTTATACACATCTCCAGTCTGTTACCCCATTCCAATAAGCACCTGAGTCATCACATAATCCCTGTGCCTGCCTTCTGTAACAACACCTCTTTCCTCCTCTGCTACCATTCCCAACCCTTGGTCATCACTAATCTTTTCTANTTCCAACATACATTTTGCAAAAACCAAAATTTTTCTGCATTTATATTCAGAATGTTTATATTCAGTACATATTTTTCTTAGTAATTTTAAAAAATCAACTATATAAATTCCTTACATTTTACTTCATTTGAAAGAGTACCTATAATTATTTTTTATTCCAATAAATTATTTTAATTTGAATTCAACTACATAAAGAATTTAATCCATGATGGTGAAAAAAGTGTTTAAACTATGATGCAAATAGTTTCATGAGTGTTAAAAATACTAAATATAATCAAAGAAAGTGGAAATTTAGAAAGATTAGGGAAGTTCACAAGACATAATATTTATATAGTGGTACTTATCTTACTACACTTTCACTAGAAACATATCATAGAACAAATCATGGAATTACCTTCTTTCGCTTCTTATAAGAAGAATTATCCAACTGATCTTAATAAAAATGTATCATAAGCTCTTATGAACCAATATTGAGGAAAGTCACCCCATGAAAGAGACAGCAAGCCTAATTCAGTATAGAATAGACTGCTTATGTAAAGATGCAAAAATATTAAACAAGAAATATTCTTGATTTTCACAGAGGTCAGAAAATATAATAACCTCATGAAAAAAAGGTCCATATAGTCAAAGGTTTAGATTTTCCAGTAGTCATGTACAGATGTAAGAGTTGTACCATAGGAAGGCTGAGTGCTGAAGAACTGATGCTTTCATATTGAAGTGCTGGAGAAGACTCTTGAGAGTCCCTTGGACTGCAGGGAGATCAAACCAGTCAATCCTAAAGGAAATCAACCCTGAATATTCATTGGAAGGACTAATGCTGAAGCTGAAGCTCCATTACTTTGGCCCCCTAATGAAAAGAGTAATCTCATTGGAAAAGATCCTGATGCTGGGAAAGATTGAGGGCAAGAGGAGAAAGGGGTGGCAGAGAATGAGGTGGTTAGTTAATGTCAATAACTCAAAGGATATGAGTCTGCTCAAACTCAAGGGGAGGGCAAAGGACAGGGAAGCTTGGCGTGCAGCAGTCCATTGGGTCTCAAAGAGTCGGACATGACTTATCAACTGAACAACATTAAACAGAAAGAACCAGTTAGGAATCAAAATCTCCAAAAATTATAAATACAAAATTGAAAGTGTCCATAAGAGACCTCAAGAGATTTATTTTTTTCTGCATCACTGAGATATAATTGACTTACAGCACTGTGTACGTTTGTGGTGTACAATGTGTTATTTGATACTCTTATACACTGCAGCATGATTACAACCGAGCATGAGGTAATGCCTCCATCAGTAGAAGGAGAAGGGAGTGACAGAGGACAAGATGACTAGGCAGCATCACTGACTCGGTTGACATGAATTTGAGCAAACTCTGGGATTCTCTGGTGGCTCAGTGGTAGAAAAAAAAATCTGCCTGCCAATGCAGGAGATGCAGGTTCGATCCCTGGGTCAGGAATGTCTCCTGGAGAAGGAAGTGGCAACCCACTTCAGTATTCTTGCCTGAGAAATCCCATGGAGTGGAGCCTGGCTGGCTATAGTCCATGGGGTCACAAATAGTCGGACATGTCTTACCAACTAAACAATAAAGATGGGATATAGTGGCGGACAGAGAAGCCTAGAGTGCTGCGATTTACGGGGTTGCAAAGACTTGAACATGACTTAGCGATTGAACACCACCACCAACAATACCTCTATCATATTACCTTTCCTTTTGTGATGAAAGCATTTAAATATTGCTCTCTTAACCTTCAGATATACAGTAAAGATTGTTAACTATAATCAAGGAAATTGATCTTAATTGGAATGTCCACTGGTACAGAAAATGAACTGACTGAAATAAAATACTGTGCTGATTTTGTAGGTGACTGAATTGCAAAGTGTGCTGAGTTAATAGGCTTTCTAGGGCTCATGTATGAAAGTAGCTTCACTGATGAGAACAGAGCAGGACACTAACCTCCTCCACACGGGATGGAAACATCTGGGAAAGTTCAGATAACTGCCGAGGTCAAATCATTACGCTACACTGAGCCTCCTTGAAGTCACAAAAAGTTTATTTTTTGTGTTGTGTTCTCAGTCATGTCTAATTCTTTGTGACCCCATGGAGTGTAGCCCACCAAGCTCCTCTGTCCATGGAATTTTCCAGCAAGAATACTGGAGTAGGTTGCCATGCCCTTTTCCAGGAAAGTTTAATTTTTCATATGCCTTAGAAGTGTATGGCGGCTCATGCCCACACACACACATAGTCATGGAGAAGTTTATTCTAGTAGTTGAGAAAAGTAACAAATATTTAAATGCACCTTTTATATCTACTTTTCTTCCTTTCTCATTGGAAAAAACCCTGATGATGGGAAAGATTGAGGGCAGGAGGAGAAGGAGACGAAAGAGGATGAGATGGTTGGATGACAATGGGCATGGGTTTGGGTAGACTCCAGGAGCTGCTAATGGACAGGGAGGCCTGGCGTGCTGTGGTTCATGGGGTTGCAAAGAGTTGGGTATGACTGAGCGACTGAACTGATTCTTCTTTTCTCACACACAGCATACCCACTCTCCTTACCTGCTTGAATACTCTATATTCTCCTAATCAATTCTCCTGTATAATGACATTTACTTAATTATATTTATGATTAATCTCTTACTCAAAGAGGGCAGATATTTTCCTTACTTTGTGGGCTAGTGTAGGTACAGCACACAAAAGTGTTACTGGCACCTGAAAGGCAATCTCAAAAAGTATATTGAACTTATCTGTGTTCACTCTTCCATTTAAAGACACACAGAGAGATGTTTGAAGACCAGAAGCTAAATGATAGGAATCGTATTGTATGTAGGCTTTAAGAGGAAATGTTACAAAGCTTATTCCACACGTTTTGTAGTGCATATTTTACATCTTTGTTCTTCAAACTGTAGATCAAGGGATTTAACATGGGGATAACAAGGGTGTAAAATATAGATGCCATTTTATCAGTGTCAAAGGAGTGTCTGGACTCTGGTTGAGCGTACATAAATATCAAAGCCCCAAAGAACACTGTGACCACCATCAGGTGGCATCCACAGGTAGAAAAAGCCTTGTGCCTGCCTTCAGCAGAGCTCATCCTGAGAATGGCTGCAAGGATGAGCAGATAAGACATAAAAATTATTGGAACAGAGAGGATCACATTAACACCTGCGAAGATCAGAATGATCAGTTCAATTTCTTGCGTATTTGAACAGAGCAAAGATATCAAGGGGAGACAGTCACAGTAGAAATGTTTGATGACATTGTAGCCACAGAAGGATAAAGTAAAAATCTTTACAGTGATTATAAGAGACACGAATGTGCCATAGAGGTAAGGGATTGCCACCAGTATCTGACACACCCTTTGTGACATGATGACTGTGTAAAGCAGGGGTTGACAGATGGCCACATAGCGGTCATAAGACATTGCCGCCAGAATGAAAAATTCACTTATAATGAACATGATGAAGAAAGCCAGCTGTGTGGCACACATATAATAGGAGATTGAATTTTGACTCACTATAAAATTTGCCAACATTTTGGGTCCTACAGCTGTTGAATAGCCAAGATCAGTAAGAGCCAGATGTCTGAGAAAGAAGTACATGGGGGTCTGCAGCCTGGAGTCCACCTTAGTGAGGACGACCATGCCCAAGTTGCCCACCACTGAGGTCACATAGATGATGAAGAAGAGCCCGAACAGTGGAGCCTGCAGCTCAGGACAGTCCGTGATTCCCATGAGGATGAATTCACTGGGCACAGTTAGATTTTGTGTTTTCATGCAGCTTTATCAGGATATGTATTCTGGGTGGAGACATCAAGCATAGTAAGCAAATTTCATGTATTATCACCTGGCAGATTTTTCATTTGTGAAGCTTATATAAATAAAACACATCCTAACTTCCCAAAACAGGATATATTTTTAAAATCCCATATCCTATATATAATAATATGCATAAATTAAGATGACAGAGTCTGAGACATTCATTAGTTCTCAAACAGGAGCTATTTTCGTAAGCAAATAACAACTGTCAACAGCTGAAAGGCACATTTGTTGTTGCAACTGGAAGGTGAGTGGTACTTGCAGATAACAGTCCGTGGTCAATTTCTAAACGTCTCATAATACCCTTATCAGTCCAAAATCTCAGGAGTGCTAAGGTTGCAAAGCAAGAATGGTATAGATTGTATACCTAGACATAAATACAGAGGTAGAAAAATAGCCTCTGTCCATGGGATTCTCCAGACAAGAATACAGAAGCGGATTGCCATGCCCTCTGCAGGGATTCTACCTGACCCAGGGATTGAACCCGTGTCTCTTCTGTCTCCTGCCTTGGCAGGCCGGTTCTTTACCACTAGGGCCTCCTGGGAAGCCCCATATAAGCATATAGATACACATATAGGTGTGGATACCTATAGGTACACAGATCAAGATACAGAAATGTATGCATAGAAGTACATTAGAAATGAAATAAAAATTAAAAGTGTGATTCATATATAAATTTATACATATATAAACATATGATACATAAAGTTTTCTACTAGTCATTTATGCAATCACATGTATTTATAAATTATATTTGATATCAGTTAATCATATCACTTAATACATATAAAATTATATTATTCAATTATATGAGAATTATGATAAAAATGTAAAGTCATAAATTCCAAAAATGTACAGACCACACTGGAGCCTACTAGGCTCCTCCATCCATTGGATTTTCCAGGCAAGTGTACTGGAGTGGGTTGCCATTTCCTTCTCCAGTATATAAATATAATCTCTGCTATATTTTCTTTTCTGTTATATACAGATGATTACTTTGGGCAAATAATTTATCTGAAAATCTTTATTTTCTTATGCAAAATCAATATTTCTTTACTGGGTGGTTGGGAGAGAAAAATGAAGATTAAAGGATTCAATATGTTTAGGCTTACCTGGAATTCAGGTTAAAAAAACATAAATATATATGTATATACACACATATATATATATTACATGGTGACAATAACTTGGCTCAAATAGAGTTTCTTTATACATTTGTGCATCAGTTCTTCTGCACTGTAACATTATCTTATTTGTCAAGGCTATGATATAATGATCAATAGGTTAGGATCAGGTCAAGTAGAATGGAGCATATTTAACTTACTACAAGCCCTTCAATATTCCCCTCTGCAGGACTAAAATTGGACCTCTGAAGTCCATAAAGTGGATTCTTTATGTTCTAGCTTTATCTACTATGTTAGCAAAAATAAAAGCTCATTATGATGCAAATTTTCTGAAACTATAATCTTTCCCTAGGAGCATTTTCACTACAATTGGCATATATTAATTTGTATGTACCAATTCAAATACACATTTTCATGCATGAACCCAGGAGAGTGTGAGGAGATCTAAGCAAACTGAAAGAAAGAGTAGCCATTGGCATTTTTTCTGCATAAAGAAGATTCATTAAAAACTCCTTTTGGAAAAGAAGATGCTGTGCTTTAAAAAAGAAATGTGTAAGTTTACTATGTTACACAACACTATGCTGTTGTTTAGTCATTAATTCCTTTCTGACTCCTTGTGATCCCATGGACTGTATTCTGCCAGGCTCCTCTGTCCATAGGAATTCCCAGACAAGATTAGTGGAGTGGGTTTGCCATTTCCTGACCCAGGGATCAATCCTGCATTGACAGGTGGATTCTTTACCACTGAGCCACCAGGGAAGCCCCACACAATACTGTAGACGTGAATAAAATAATTTTCCCCCATGGATTGGGTGAAATAAATAAATAAATAAATAAATAAATAAAATAATAACACCCCATGGATTAGGGGTGTTACTCAACTTTTTTGGTATTTTAAGGCCACAAAACTCCACAAATGATAATGCAATACAAAACACAAATTAAATAAAAGTGTATCTGAATATAAAAATAATAAACACAGGATGAATATACCAGAATAAGAGGTGGGGTTCCCTGGTGGCTCAGATGGTAAAGAATCTGTCTGCAATGCAGGAGACCTGAATTCAATCCCTGGGTTGAAAAGATACCTTGGAGAATGGAATGGCTAGCCACTCACTNCTGTTATATACAGATGATTACTTTGGGCAAATAATTTATCTGAAAATCTTTATTTTCTTATGCAAAATCAATATTTCTTTACTGGGTGGTTGGGAGAGAAAAATGAAGATTAAAGGATTCAATATGTTTAGGCTTACCTGGAATTCAGGTTAAAAAAACATAAATATATATGTATATACACACATATATATATATTACATGGTGACAATAACTTGGCTCAAATAGAGTTTCTTTATACATTTGTGCATCAGTTCTTCTGCACTGTAACATTATCTTATTTGTCAAGGCTATGATATAATGATCAATAGGTTAGGATCAGGTCAAGTAGAATGGAGCATATTTAACTTACTACAAGCCCTTCAATATTCCCCTCTGCAGGACTAAAATTGGACCTCTGAAGTCCATAAAGTGGATTCTTTATGTTCTAGCTTTATCTACTATGTTAGCAAAAATAAAAGCTCATTATGATGCAAATTTTCTGAAACTATAATCTTTCCCTAGGAGCATTTTCACTACAATTGGCATATATTAATTTGTATGTACCAATTCAAATACACATTTTCATGCATGAACCCAGGAGAGTGTGAGGAGATCTAAGCAAACTGAAAGAAAGAGTAGCCATTGGCATTTTTTCTGCATAAAGAAGATTCATTAAAAACTCCTTTTGGAAAAGAAGATGCTGTGCTTTAAAAAAGAAATGTGTAAGTTTACTATGTTACACAACACTATGCTGTTGTTTAGTCATTAATTCCTTTCTGACTCCTTGTGGACTGTATTCTGCCAGGCTCCTCTGTCCATGGGAATTCCCAGACAAGATTAGTGGAGTGGGTTTGCCATTTCCTGACCCAGGGATCAATCCTGCATTGACAGGTGGATTCTTTACCACTGAGCCACCAGGGAAGCCCCACACAATACTGTAGACGTGAATAAAATAATATACATGGATTAGGAGTGTTACTCAACTTTTTTGGTATTTTAAGGCCACAAAACTCCACAAATGATAATGTAACACAAAACACAAATCAAATAAAAGTGTATCTGAATATAAAAATAATAAACACAGGATGAATATACCAGAATAAGAGGTGGGGTTCCCTGGTGGCTCAGATGGTAAAGAATCTGTCTGCAATGCAGGAGACCTGAATTCAATCCCTGGGTTGGAAAGATACCTTGGAGAATGGAATGGCTAGCCACTCACTCTAGCCTTCTTTCCTGGAGAATTTCATGGACAGAAGAGCCAGTGGGCTACCGTCCATGGGGTCTCAAAGAGTCAGATATATCTAAGCAACTAATTCACAAGAGTAAGAGGTAAATGGCAGATCAAGGTAAAAGGATTATTAGGTGCAAAATATTGTCAGGAAAAACACCTCCTTTAAAAAATATCAATAGCATTGGTTACAATAAATTTTCAGTGACTACAGTCTCGGAGTGCTCTGTAAGAAAATTAATTTTAAAAAATTATAACATTAAATATAAAAGTATTTACATGAAATTAGCACTGTTCTCACTTAAAATATTGTTTCCAATTTTAAGACCTTCTGATCGCCTACCTGGACTTGATGCAGACAATTCTCTAATATTAGAGACATGGAATGTATATCAGTCAACAGTCACTGTAGAGAAATATCTTCAGTAAACGTAATAAGTAGTGTAAATCTTGCTTTCTTGTCTTTGTTTTGCAAAGCTAAAAAAAATAAGACTTTGTAAATTCCAAGTTTCCCTGTAAAGGTCAGAAATGATAGAAGTGTTTATGGTTGTTTTGTCACAAGCTTTATTATTCTATGGATAAACCCAAATAGCTATCTCATAGTTTACCATTTTTTTAAGATTCTGATTGTCAATTTTTAAGCTGTGCCTTGTGAGATAATTTTATCTAAGTTGTGGTCAGATTCCACTTGAAATTGAAGGACATGCTGAAAATTGCATCATTGCCATAAAACTAGGTACTTAAAAGCTGGCTAATACCCTAACAGCAATTTCCACATCTCATTGTAAGGTGGAAATGCTTTTCTGTCTCATCAAGGGATCCAGAACTAATCACATTTATATACTGATGTACATAATCATTCAACATTAAATTATATTGAAACAGTCACAAAAAATACCCAGAGCACTAAATGACTAAGAATTTAGAAGACCATCCCAATAGGAGACTGAACACATGAGGCTTCTTAATTCTGCCAGTTTCTAAACATTCCTGTGTTTTGGCAGGGGTGGTGTTTCAGCTGCTAAAGCATGTCTGACTCTTGTAACCCCTGGACTGTAGCCCGCCAGGCTTATCTGTCCAAGGGGTTTCTCTGGCAAAAACTGCTGCCGTGGGTTGCCATTTCTCCCTCCAGGGCGTCTCCCTGGCCCAGGGCAGGAGCCCGGGTTATTGCAGGCAGAGTCTTGACCAGGTGGCCCATCACGGAAGCCCTCGTGCAGCTTTGGTTTCGCTTTATTTACTCTGTTTTGCCTTCCACTAGAGATATCACTGTTTATACAAATGGGTATCACAGTGATGTTTCAGAAACGCCTTTCAGGGTTTATAGATCTGTAAACATGTGAAGATTTTCAAAAAGTTAATATGAAACGACAAGAGGAGTCCTATTCCTGACAGAACTGAACCAGAAAAGGTCTCATTTCGCTCAGGCGCTGCCAGTGAATTAATGTGAGACTTTGAACCTGTCACTGAAACACTGTCAGCATATTGGAAACAAGACGTCACATGAAATACTCCATCATTTTACCTGTAATGAAGTCTCTGTCCTGCCTCCCTCATGTGGCTCTCACATGGCTAAGTGGAACAATTTATGGATCTCTTTCACCTTTGGACACTCTCCCTGAGGAGATGTCAAAGAATGTGCTGATCATCCCTGAAGTCCTGAGACCACAACAAAATATCTGGAGATTGTCTTTTCAATTTTCAAGGGCAATTCTTTCTTTCCTTTTTTTTTTTTTTTATTCTTGGCTAACTTACCTTTTGTAGTATGCACGTCTCAATTAAACCTATCTCTAGGGCAGGCCCATTAAGTCTGCAAGTCCACAGCGGTCTTCTCAAATGATAGAAATGTTTAAACATTGTCCTATTTAATTATTGAAAAACAGGGAATTAAAGATGGGCTTCTTAGGCAGCTCTGCTTACCTAGCAGGAGGCGCAGGTTCTATTTCTGGGTCAGAAAGAGCCCCCAGAGAAGGAAATGATAACCCCTCCAGAATTCTTGCCTGGAAAATCTCATGGACACAGAAAACTGGTGGGCTACAATCCATGGGGTCTCAAAAAGCTGGACACAGCTGAGGGGCTGGGCACATACGCACGCTGTGAAGTCGCCCCTTCTTTTGAATTACTTTTGCAACTTTACGAAAAATTAGTTGAACTATTTATAAAAATCTATTTCTGTCTTGTCTATTCTGTTCCATTAATTTATACGTTTGTGTTTCTACCAATATCAAAATCTTGATTATATGGTTATATAATTAATCCTAACATGAAGGAGTGTTTTTTCTCCTAGTTATACTAAATTTTAAAATGTGTTTTCATCTATGTTCTGCCCTTAACCTTTCAATAAAATTCAGTATAAAATCACTTCTGCANTACCAATATCAAAATCTTGATTATATGGTTATATAATTAATCCTAACATGAAGGAGTGTTTTTTCTCCTAGTTATACTAAATTTTAAAATGTGTTTTCATCTATGTTCTGCCCTTAACCTTTCAATAAAATTCAGTATAAAATCACTTCTGCACTAAATCTTGCTGAGATTTTATTTAGGTTTGCATTAAATCTATGGATCAATTTGGGAAGAATTTTATGTATACTGATCTGAGCTAAATATATCTACTAAATTATTCAAATCTCCTTTGATTTTTAAAATTGGGATTTGTACTTTTCAGCATACAGATCCTGTGCAGGCTTTGTTAGTTTTTGTGTACATTTTCATTAGATATGAAGTA
>SJYW01056235.1:0-18237 GCA_006410735.1 Raphicerus campestris
AAGTTTGAAAAATCTATTTTTTCTTCAGAAATGTAATACCCACCAGGAATACTTTCTCTGGTGTGATTAGTAACTAATTTTTCTCATAGCAATAAGGTTTGTTGTCAACAGTATTATTTCAATTTCTAGGTCAATGGAATAATTAGCTTGTGATTTTCTCACAGCAATATAGTTTATTTCCAACAATGCAACTGTATACTTTATCTTATTATCTTTCTATTTCATATTTAATTTTGTGCCCTCAATCTCTTGGTATAGCCAACTCCTGCCTCCCAGTCACTCTTCAGGCTTCATTAAAGACTTTGACACTCATTTGACATCTTCTCACTCAACTTGAGTGATTTGTGCTCACGAGGATGAATTACCTACATTTGAATCTCACAATTTGTCTCCTTATGCCAGCAACTGTTAAAGGTAAATTAAGGAATTTCTGTCTAACAGTTACTCCTATACCTATGTTTTGTTATCACTCAGAAGTTCTCTATTTTTGTGTCTTAAATTTCCATATTCTGTATTCGGAGCACAATTTACATCTTCGAATTCTGCACACTTGTTTTCCAAGTTCTCCAGAACTTTTATTCTTTAATTACTTAAAATTTGCCCTTTGAATACTCTTTATCCTCTTCATCCTCCCTAGAGTCTGTTATTGATTGCTTAGATTTCTTTCATTCTCATCCACACTTTCCATTTCCTTGCACCCATATCCTGCCCAGCAAAACTCCAATGCTGGATCAATGGTATGATAAAGCATCTTTCCTATCTTCCCAAATTGAGAGATACTGATAACCTGACATTCCTAGCCCATAATCCGAGCAGTCCTCAGATATCGGCTTAACATCATATCAAGTCTAATTTAGGAAAAATATATTGGAGAATTCTAAATGTTGAGAGCCTGAGTTATCTTCAATCCAAGTCAAGGGAGATACATAATATTGGGTAAAATTATTAGCAGATTTGTAGTGGAAGCCTTCCTAACACATCAACTATATCTTGTGGTTCTTTGGTTTCTCTAGGTAATTTTTCTGGTTCATTGAAAAAATACCAACTTTTTCAAGGAGAAAATAAATGCATTGATTTTGAAGTTCCTTGCCTCAGCAGCATTCAATTCAGAGGTCCTGGTTTTCTCCTCTAGGTCACTAGATCTTAGTCAAGATACTGAGCAGAGTCCCCAGGGACCTCTGGAGACCACACTAGAGCCATATATTATGTCTGTTGCTCAGCTAATGGGCATCAAATACTGCTTATCCCACATTTCTACTACAAATTGTCCTGATGGAATATCCTTTGCAATGTGGCACTTTATACATACCTTTTCTTTTGTCAAGTCATCATTGGTATTAATGATTTACTCCAAATGCCATGACTTTAGCAATTGACCCTCAGTTTGTTTTTTTGCTTTTGGAGGAGCCCAAAGGCCTCCAAACCCATTTTCAATGATCTCCAGGTCATTGTTCAATGACAGACAAAGAAAATATCACCAGGTATAAGAAGTGTTCTTATATTACTATACTTCCTAGCAATGAGGCTAATGATTCACCTATCAAATGCATAGCATTTACAAGCAACTTCACTCCTCCATTCAGAATGTCCTACTATGTTTCTGTTACTTCTCTACCTTCTAGCAGGCTAAGGGCCAGTTCAAGATTCCTTGTAAGTATTAAACCTCAGGTACAACTGAGGCATTGTACTAGGTCTCCTCCATTACTTACATAGTGCCCTACTATGCTGAAAGGTGGGATACTACTACGTGGGGGCCCTCAGAGATAGTAGAGATTGTGAGTCTGCTGGAGTCCAGCTCCAGCAGCCAGGGAATCAGCCTGAAGGGATGAGCAGTGTCGGTGAGTAATGATGCAGACTCTCATTCAGCTTTCTTGGACTGCATGTTTATTTCAAGCTTTAGGTTCTCTTTTATAATTTGACAAAAACGTTAGGTTAGAGGTTTGACATTTTCAATTTCCCCTCACCCAGATTTATTGTCTCCACAAATCATTGTTGCCCTTCAAGCAGAGTTTCCACTTCAGCGGTTCTCTCTGAATTGTGTTTACTTTAACTTGTGATTACATTGTAACTTGTGCTTATATCTGGGCTGCATACCACAAACCTCAGTTTATGTCTTATCTTTCTAAATCCTGTTTGCCCCTAATATCCTGATCTCACTATCTCTTAAAAAGGCTTCCAGCTATTAATATCTCTAAAATTCCTAATCTCTATAAGCTATAGTAAAATATGCTAACATTACAACATTCCTTAAATCTTTAGCTTCTAGCTATTTCTAATATTAGCTTCTAACTATTCTATAACTATTTCTAATTATTCCTAAGCCTTAAATTCAGCAAATTCCTTTGCTATTAACACTTCCTTCACAAATAAGTTTCAGATAACAATCCTTCCCATGGCCTCAAGGTGTGGCCTATGTGTTCATCCTGAAACACTCTTTTGTAAAGATCCTTGAACAAATGTCTATGATTAACTTTATGAATTATTCTCTGGGCACAACTGCAGAAGGCTTTGTGCCTTCTCGTGCTCCTCTTAAGAACAATAAGCACCTTAATATTCTTTTCAGTCAACTCAGTTGAGGAAAGGAAAAAACAAGTCAGAATCACAAGACCTAGCTCCTTCATCCCTAGTCCATGCCTGAGGGACAAGGAGAGGGAGTTGGGGCCTTGCCTCCATTTTGTCAGTAATGCCTAACGCAGCTCCCGATATGAGTCCAGTGGCCTTCTATTAACGTTTATTGCAGCTTTAATCATAATAGAAAAACATTGGAAACAACTGATCTATTAAGAGAAAGAATTTATAAATTTTGGTATATTTGCAAACGTACTCTTTTGCTGTTGTTCAGTTGCTCACTCATGTGCGACACTTTTCAATCCCATGGACTGCAGCAGGCCAGGCTTCCCTGTCATTCACTGTCTCCTGGAGTTTGTTCAAACTTTTGTCCATTGAGTCAGTGATGTCATCAACTGCCTCATCCTCTGTTGCCCCCTTATCCTCTTGCCCTCTATCTTTCCTGGCTTCAGGATCTTTTCCAGGGAGTTGATTCTTCACATCAGGTGACCAAAGTATTGGAGCTTCAGCTTCAGCATCAGTCCTCCCAGTGAATATTCAGGATTGATTTCTTTTAGGATTGACTGGGTTGATCTCCTTGCTGTCCAAGGGACTCTCAAGTCTTATCCAGCACCACAGTTCAAAAGCATCAATTTTTCAGTGCTCAGCTTTCTTTATGGTCCACTTCTCACATCCACACATGACTACTGGAAAAACCATAGCTTTGAGTAGATGGACCTTTTTTGGCAAAGTGATGTCTCTGCTTTTTAATACCCTCTCTAGGTTTGTCATAACTTTTCTTCCAAGGAGCAAGCATCTTTTAATTTCATGACTGCAGTCACCATCTGCAGTGACTTTGGAGTCCAATAAAATGCAATCTGACACTGTTTCCACTTTTTCCCCATCTATCTGCCATAAAGTGATGGAACCAGATGCCATAATTTTCAATTTTTGAATGTAGTCCATTTCTTTTCATTGCAAATATACTACAACTCAGCAATGAAAAGGAAAGCACTATTGATAAATATAATAGCATGAATACAAAAGTATTATATGAGTGGAAGAAGCCAGTAAGAAAAGAGTATGTATTATATGATTCCATTTGTATGAAGTTCAAAAGCTAATTAATGGAATAGAAAGCAGAATGGTGGCTGTCTCAAGGCAGCACAAGGGTTATTGGAAGGACCATGAAGGAACTTTCTAGGATAATGGAAATATTCTACATCTTGCAAGAGAGTATTGATTACTTCAGTGTCCAATAGACTTTTTAGGACCATTAATTCCTTTTATTCAAATATACCTCATCTTGCATTGCTCATATTCTATATGACCCACCTAGGTTCTACTTTCTACCTTCTAGCTGTCACATTTCTTGATACTTTTCAGAATGGAAAACTATAATGGGTTGTGAAGGAAGTGCTGCACAACACATGGACAGCTCACTGTGAGCCCTGGTATGGTGGTAAACAACATGCAGTCTAGAAGTGTGATTATGGGATAGGACCTTCCAAGCTTAGAGTTCTCCTAGAAGGTTAGAAGTCTCCTAAGCAAATAAGGAAATTTGGGTCTGCTCTTTGTGAGAGGAGAACTTGACATTTCAAATAGCAACCTCTTTCATGGACTCATTGACAATGAAAACAAACTAATATAGGCATACATTTTTAAAAATTATAATGTTAAATAAGTAAAAATCCTAAAGATCAGTATGTGGATATATGGCCTCCCAAAGATGTCTAAGTCCTAATCTTTGGAGTCTGAGAATATGTGACCTTACATAGTAAAGGAAACTTTGTGTATGTGATTGAATTAAGGATCTTGAGATGGTGAGAATATTTTGGGTTATTGGGTGGATCCAGGTAATCACAGGGTCCTTATAAGTGGAAAAAAGCAGGAGAGGCAGAGAAGGAGATATGACAATGAAAGAAGAATCAGATTGGTGCACTATGAAAAAGAGCTGACTAGCCATCGTTGACCTTTAAGATAGCAGGGATGCCGTGAAACAAGGAAGGTGTGTAGCCTCTAGAAAGTGGAAAAGACCAAGAAAACTAGAGACTCCACAAAGGAACACAACCCTGCCCACACCTTAATTTTAGTTCAGTGAGGACCATTTCAGCTTTATCATCTCCAGAACCATATAACAGTAAATGTGTTGTTTTTAAGTTAGTAAGCTGTTGCAGTTTGTTACACAGCAATAGAAAATTAGTTAGTATATTAGCATACGTTTTCATCCAGGGGTCAAGTGGAATAGGCATACAAGAGGGCTGAGTGCCAGGCATCCTGGATTCTATTCTTATCAACCAGCTGAGTAATCATGGGCAATTATTCTGCTCAGGTCTCTGAGCTCTGATCCTCTTTGGTAAAATAGGGAAGATGACAGCTCATCTTTAAATTATTTATTTAAAATATGTGTTGATCACTACCCTGAGTGGAGAGAGGCATCAGATTGGGGGAAATGTCTGGGCTTTGGAGTTAGTCAGACCTGTATTTGTTTCCTGGCTCTTTTATTTACTGGCTTAAATCTTGGGCAAGTTATTTAACCTCTTTGAGCCTTTTCTTCAATTGTAAAATGAAAAGGATAATCATGTCTATTATCTCAGGGAATTGTTAAACTGGTCAACACAGCTTAAGCTCTTAGAACAAGTCCTGGCATATAGCAAGTGCTCAGCACTTTGTCATGTTTCATTATCTCTGAGACCTTAGGTAGAGTTATCATATAAAGATGGGCTTTTGTTTACTTACAATGTAGTTGTACTCTAAGAAATATATACTTCATAGATTCCCACAAAGATTAGACAGTGGTGCCTGACATTTAGTAAGCATTAAAAACAAAACAAAACAAAATCTGGTGCCTGACACTTAGTAAGCATTAACAACAACAGCAACAACAAAAACCAAAACACCTCTTTTTTGGATAATGTGGGGGAATTCTTTAGAAACTTGGAAGGGAATTGTGCAGTGGTTCAGCATTCAGGTTTTGGAGAAACACTTGGATTTGAATCTCATATATACTTTGTGACTTTGGGTAAGTTACTTAATTTCTCTGAGCCTCAGCATTCTTACCTCAGTAGTTTCACCTTCAAGATTAAAATTTAGAATGCAAAGGGCTCACCATGGCGCCTAACACATAGTAAATACTTATTAAAAGGTAGAAGGACATTATCTGATTTTAGAGGTGTCCTTTAAGATCAAAAGCATGCCTTATATGTAGATGATGCTCAATAAATTTCTGCTGAATTTATTTAACTCTAGAAAATAAACTTTTTTGGGGTGGATTTTCATCCTGGGGGCGTATTTGGTCTTTTTTTTTTTTTTTCTTTATTAAAGAAGAATATTTCTTTTATTTACCTGGCTGAGTCAGGACTTAGTTGCAGCATGCGGGATCTTTGTGGAGTGCAGGCCCTTTGGTGCAGCATGTGGGCTCCAGAGAGTGTGGGCTTAGTAGCCCTGTGGCATGTGGGATCTTAGTTTGATGACCAGGGATCAAACCTGAGTCCTTGAATTGGAAGGTGGATTCTTAATCAGTGGGCTGCCATGGAATTCCCCTCATTTGGTCTTTTAAAACAAATTTTACTTTTATTAACACAAATGATCATTACTGTTATGAAAACAGATAAAGATAAGAATAAGGGGATCATAAAAAATTGCCCCACATCCTACCAACCAGAGATGTCATCAATAATTTGAAGAATATTTTTCTAGATTTTTATGTATGTGGATGTATGATTAAAGTTTGTACACATGCATGCACGCATGTATTGGACTATAGCCCACCAGGCTTCTCAGTCTATGGAATTCTCAAGGCAAGAATACTGGAGAGAGTGATCATGCCCTCCTCCAGGGGATCTTCTGAGGACTGAACCCAAGTTTCCTGTGTCTCCTGCATTGTAGGTGGATTCTTTATCACTGAACAACCTGGGAAGTCCATGGAACTACATAGTGCATAGTTATATTGTACAATTTAAATTTTCTTTTTTTTTTCCCCACTCAAAAAGATGTCATAGATCTTTCTAAGGTAGAGAATATTGATCTTCCTAAGAGGTGAAGCAGAAGAGATTAAGAAGAGGTGACAAGAATACACAGAAGTGCCAAAAAGGTCTTAATAACCTGGATAACCATGATGGCTAGATCCAAACATCCTGGAGTGTGAAGTCAAGTGGGCCTAAGGAAGCATTACTATGAACAAAGCTAGTGGAAGAGATGGAATTCTAGCTGAACTATTGCAAATCCTAAAAGATGATGCTGTGAAAGTGCTGCACTTAATATGCCAGCAATTTGGAAAACTCAGCAGTGGCCACAAAACTGTTAAAGGTCAGTATTCATTCTAATTCCAAAGAAGGGCAATGCCAAAGAAGGTCCAAACAACCACACAATGGAACCCATTTCACATGCTAGCAAGGTCAAGCTCAAAATCCTTCAAGCTAAGCTTCAACAGTATGTGAACCAAGAACTTCCAGATGTTCAAGCTGGATTTAGAAAAGGCAGAGGAACCAGAGATCAAATTGCCAACATCTATTGGATCATAGGAAATGCAAGGAAATTCCAGAAAAAACATCTGCTCCCACTTCATTGGCTACACTAAAACATTTAACTGTGTGGATCACAACAAACTGTGGAAAATTCTTCAAGAGATGGGAATGCCAAACACTTTACTTGCCTCCTGAGAAACCTGTTCGCAGGTCAAGAAGCAACAGTTAGAACTGGTCATGAAACAGTGAACTGGTTCCAAATTGGGGCAGGAGTACATCAAGGCTGTACAGTGTCACCTTGCTCATTTAACTTACATGCAGATTACATCAGGTATAATGCTGGGTTGGGTCAAGCTCAAGCTGGAATCAAGATTGCCGGGAGAAATAGCAATAACCTCAGATACGCAGATGACACCACGCTTATGGCAGAAAGCAAAGAAGAACTAAAGAGCCTCTTGATGAAAGTGAAAGAGGAGAGTGCAAAAGCTGGCTTAAAACTCAACATTCAAAAATCAAAGATCATGGCATCTGGTCTCATCACTTCAGGGTAAATAGATGGGGAAACAATGGAGAAACAGTGACAGACTTTATTTTCTTGGGCTCCAAAATCACTGCAGATGGTGACCATAGCCATGAAATTAAAAGATACTTGTTCCTTGGAGGAAAAGCTATGATAAACCTAGAGAGGTTATTAAAAAGGAGAGACATCACTTTGCCAACAAAGGTCCATATAGTCAAAGCTGTGATTTCTCCAGCAGTCATGTGTGGATATGAGAATTGGATTATAAAGAAGGCTGAGCACTGAAGAATTGATGCTTTCAAACTGTGGCATTGGAGAAGACTCTTGAGAAACACTTGGACAGCAAGGAGATCAAACCAGTCAATCATAAAGGAAATCAACCCTGAATATCCATTGGAAGGACTGCTGCTGAAGCTAAAACTTCAATACTTTAGCCACCTGATGTGAAGAGCCAACTCATTGGAAAAGACACTGATGCCAGGAAAGACTGAGGGCAGGAGAAGGGGACAACAGAAGATGAGATGGTTGGATGGCATCATTCACTCAATGGACATAGGCCTGAGCAAACTCCGGGAGACAGTGAAGTACAGGGAAGCCTGGCATGCTGCAGTCCATAGGCTCAGGAAGAGTTGGACACCACTGAGAAACTGAACAAGAGTTGAACAGTGCTTTGAATGGGTAACGTGAGAGCTGGTAAATCAGAGAGCTGAACACTAGATGGCGACGTTTAAATGAAAATTTCAGAAAATAAATACTGGAGGTACACTGAAACAAGAGACCTATGGGACTTTGTTCAATTGAATCCTGTTACTGACATCCTGATAATGAATAACTGGTGAGAGGGTATTTATCTGATTAAGACTGTATTACTCTGGAGGCTCCATGTTCCCTCGAGTTACTCTGCAGACGTCAAGCTTCTACGATTCTTAAAGATTTATAAGACTGCATTTAGATTTCTTTTACCATCTATTGATCAAACCGAAAATCTGCCTTCTGTAGAAAAAATAATCTACTTGCCATTTCTTTCTCACTCTCTCCCCACCCCTATTCTCGACACAATAGATGAATTTACAGTCTTGCCTCCTTCCCAACCCCCCAAACCAGCTTAATTCTTGCTCAATGGCAGTTAGGCAAGAACTAACACCTTCTAACCCAGGGTACTCTGGATGATGCTTTAGTTTGAGATTCCAACTACCAGAGACCTTGATCAGACTCTCCTGGGAAATTTTATTCCCCATAGCAGCTTTGTCTGCAAGGAGATGACAGATAAATCCACATCTTCAGAATCCCAGCCTTCCTTGGGTTTCTTTTGCTTTGCTTTGTTAAATATGAGTAATAACAACACCTGGCTCCATTTTGGGGATTAAATTCATAGCCATATGTGTGCTTAAGACCTTCCCAGCCTAACCCATGGAAAATGAGAAAAAATATTCTGAAAGAATTTGATAATTTCTATTTTTAAGATTCAAGTCAATGTTTGGCAAAAACCACTACAATATTGTAAAGTAATTAGACTCCAAACAAAATAAATAAATTAAATTTTAAAAGTTGCTGTCACAGGAAAAGTCAGAATATTATGGATTTCTTTATATATATTATTTTGTGATTGACTTTGTTTTTATCTTCCACCACAGTGACTTCTCAAGCCACTTGTACAAGCTTAGTACCATAAAAATACTCTGTGATTCAGGGCACAGGGGCATCTTCAGAGTAAGAGTTCTACCTAACTTCATGGTCTATTATAATACTGATTTGTGGACACAAGTTTCATCTTACAGAAAGTAGCACAAGGGGAAGATAAGTGTTGTTGCTCACACAGACTCCATGGAGAGATACAAGTGACCCTTTCTCTAGAAGCTAACCCTTTTGAAGAGAATGTCCGTCTTAATTTCAGTGACTGAATAGGGAAAGCTTGTGGAGATGTTTTGGGAAAGGACATTATTGAAGGATTAAAGGCAATCTAGCTCTTTTCCTGGCATAAGCAATAAAAATGAGAGCTAACTAGTGACCTAAACAATGTCAATTTGGTAACATTAGATTCAATTTAATTCAATTCAATGTATTTTGATTCAATTAACAACTTTTGAGTAACTACTGTTTGTGAAAGATGAAGAAACAAATGTGACTTCATCCCTACCTTCAGGAGGTACAATCTAGAATAGATAAATATATACACAATTCTCTCCTCTTCTGTAGTACAATAAGCCCAGGGACTTTGCAAATCTTGTTCATCACCCTTTATTCTGGGCCTGGAACTTGGAGGAGTTCATTATTGTTTTGGGATGAATAAACATATAATCCCTAGAAGGCAGAATGTGACAACTGCTATTAAAGAGTGATGTTGGAATGTAAAGGGGCAAAAAGTAAAGCCACTTAAAAGGAAAAAGGGAGGGTGCTGTTTTTTAGCAGAGCTTCTGAGGGATGGGTGGAATTTTGATGAGAGGAAGGAGGATGATAGAGATTCATCTCTTGTCTAAGAGGAAACATGATGAGCACAGGCAAGGTGGTAGAGAGAGGCAAGGGAAAGAAAAACTTCAAAACAAAAGAAAAGTACATATAGGCCTGTGGCAGGCTCTGCTTTAAGCACTTTAAAAGCATCAGTTAATTTAATTCACAATATCCCTATGAGATATATGCTATTGTTGTTGTTGAGTTACTGAATTCCGTCTGACTCTTTGCAACCCATGGACTGCAGCACACCAGGCTTCCCTATCCTTCACCATTTCCCAGAGTTTACTCAAACTTATGTCCATTGAGTAAGTGATATCATCCAACAATCTCATCCTCTGTTGCCCTTTCTCCTCCTGCCCTCAATCTTTCCCAGCACCAGAATCTTTTCCAATGAATCGGCTTTTCGCATCAGGTGGCCAAAGTATTGGAGCTTCAGCTTCAGCATCAGTGAATATTCAAGATTGTCCAATATCCAATGAATATTCAGGGTTGATTTTCTTTAGGATTGACTCGTTTGATCTCCTCCCAGTCTAAGGGTCCCTCAAGAGCCTTTTCCAGCACCACAATTCGAAAGCATCAATTCTTTGGTGTTCAGTCTTCTTTATGGTCCAACTCTCACTTCTGTACATAACTACTGGAAAAACCATAACTTTGATTGTGTGGACCTTTGTTAGCAAAATGATGTGCTATAGTTTTCTGCCAGAGTCCAGCTGCAGCAGCCAGGGAATCAGCCTGAAGGGATGAGAGGTGTTGGTGGAGAATGATGTAGCCTCTGACTCAAGGTACGGGACTGCATGTTTATTTCAAGCTTCAGGTTTTCTTTTATACTTCAACAAAAGCATTAAGTCAGAGATTGGACATTTTCAGTACCCCCCCCCCCCAGATTTATTGTCTCCAGAAATCACTGTTGCCCTTCAAACAGAGTTCCTGCTTCAGCTATTCTCTCAAAATCAGCTTTACTATCTATTATCTACTTCCTCTTATGCATCCTATACTTAACTCGTGATTACATTGTAACTCATACCACATTCCTCAGTTTATTTCTTTTCTTTCTGAATCCTGTTTGCCCCTAGTATCTTAAGATCATTATCTCCTAAAAAGGGTTCTAGCTATTAATATCTCTAAAATTCCTAATCTCTACAAGCTATAGTAAAATATGCTAACACTACAACATTCCTTAAATTTTTAGCTTCTAACTATTCTTAATTATTCCTAAACCCTAAATTCAGCACACTTCTTTTGCCATAAACATTTCCCTCACAAACAGGTCTCAGATAACAATCCTTCCCAAGGCCTCAAGCTGTGGCCTATGTGCTCATCCTAGAGCATTCTTTGTAAAGATCCTGGAACAAATGTCAATGGTTACTTTATAGATTATTTTCTGGGCACAACTGCAGAAGGCTTTGTGCTTTCTCATTCTTCTCTCAAGAGCAATAAGCACCTTAACATTCTCTTCAGCCAACTCAACCGAAGAAAGGAAAGAACAAGTCAGAATCACAGAACCTAACTCCTTCATCCCGGGACTGTGCCTGTGGAACGAGGAGGTGGGGGGGTTGGGGCCGTGCCTCCATTTTGTCAGTAATGCTTAATGTGGCTCCTGACAATTATCCTCATTTAATAAATGAGGAAACTGAGGCACTGAAAGGTCAAGTAATGTCCGAAACACACAATCATTAAGTGACAACCAGCTTTCAAACTCAGGCAATTAATTTCCAGAGACTGTGTGAACCAATGGTGGGGGATTGCAAAAATGGGTGCAGATTGCTTTTCTCTCTGTGTCCAAGGCCTTGGATGTGATTTTATGGTTCTACCCATCAAGAAGGGAAGTGTACTTTTCCAGCCCTTGAGTTTTGACTGATTTTATAACTTGCTTTGGTCGGTCACATGTAACCGAAAAAACACTGTGCCAATTCCAAGCCTAGACGACACATACTTCTATTCTCACTGCAGAGACTTTCTTGCTGCCAAGTGAATAAGCTGGAGGTAGCCTATTGGTTGATGAGAAACATGTGGCCCAGTGTTCTGTTCTTTCTCTCTTTCTCACACTTGCTGGCCCAGAAAACTGTGCCTCTCTGTTTTCTAGGGTGGGCTTGTGCTGTTCTGCAGAGCTGTTGGATCTGGCATTACCTTTTTAATTCCCAGCACTTTAATTCCCAATACAGCTTTATTCTAGCTGACAGTAGCCAATTCCAAGAACTCTCAGCTGAGTCCAGCCCAGATTACCAACCAACAAAATCATGAGCTAAATAGACTATGGTTTGTTGAAAACAAGCAAACAGGCCCCAAGTGGAATCACTTATATTAAGCTCTGTGTCATCAACAGAGAATTCACTTATAGTTTCAACTCTTCCAGAAATAGAATCTTAATCAGGAGTTGCCTGATCAGCACTGTTGGGTAATCTGCCTAATAAAACCCTGCAGTACATCACCATAATCAATACGATTTTTTGCCTACTATATCTACCTTGTTCCTGCTTCCTTCTGAATAGAGAAGTCTTTCATTTTGCACAGTTCCTTGGTTCTTTTCCATCTGCTAGAGTGGATGCTGCCTGATCATGAATCATTGAATAAGGCCAATGAAGTCTTTAAAATTTATTCAGTTGATTTTTTAAAAACAGATTGACCTCAGCCCCCAAGATTTGAGATAGTTGATTAAGCAGCAAGGGCTAACACTATGCTGCTTTTAAATTACTCTCTATTTACTTTGTACAAGACATTTCACAGAAAATTTTGCATGTTATCTTACATGAGATGAGATAAAAAATCAGAGGTTATAGAAAGCTAACTTGTTCATTATCAAATGGCTAGTAGACAGAAGAAACAGAATTATGGTATATAAAGTTTCAAAAATAAAAGATCAAATGAGACTTTAGCGCTGATAAGGAGCAGAAGCTACTTTTGGCTTTAGTCATAACAGTGGATTAGGAGGACAGTTGGCTCTTTTTATAACTGAATCATAGTCATATCACAGAAATGAGAGAAAAGCACTGGAATTCGAAGTACTGGAGCAAAATCCATGAGAAACCCATATAAAATCCTTGGGGAAATATAAGGTGATTACGATCTGGTAGGGGAAGAAAGACTTCTTCCCATACCAGGTGTTGGAGAAGACTGTTGAGAGTCTCTTAGACAACAAGGAGATCAAACCAGTCAATTCTAAAGGAAATCAACTCTGAATATTCACTGGAAGGAGTGGTGCTGAAGTTGAAGTTCCAGTACATTGGCCACCTGATGCAAAGAGCTGACTCTTTGGAAAAGACCCTGATGCTGGGAAGTATTGAGGGCAAGAGGAGAAGGAGGTGACAGTGGATGAGGTTGTTGGATGGCACCACTGACTCAATGGACAGGAGTTTGAGCAAACTCTGGGAGATAGTGAAGGACAGGGAAGCCAGGTGTGTCACAGTCCCTGGGGTCACATGACTTAGAGACTGAACAACAACAACAATGGGAAGGAAAGCTCAGCATGGGATAGAAGAGCATGCTCCAGTAGGACAAGGGAGAGAAATTTTGATCCATTGCCCATAGTGGATCATTGAAGGCTCTTTTGTAATGTAAAACAGAAATGTAGCAGCTCTAGTTCAGAACTTCAAGGGTCAGCAGGGTGACCAGCTGGTGAGGAGCAGGTAACAATGCTGCAGACAGAGTACTGAGTCTCTGTATTCCCTGCTCTCTCCCATCTCCTTCTAAAAGAACAAACAAAAAAACTACTACTGTATTAATTTATACTCACGCTTTACTTATGATCCTATCTACCCTAGAACTAGCATCAGATCCTGAGCTAAAGGGCTCAGTCCCCACCAGACTTCCCTCATGCTCCTTCAGATGTCAATCACAAACCCCAGATTGTCACTTGTGCATTTGAATGACCAGCTATGAAACAGGGGTTCCATTAACAGCAACAGCCTACTCAGGTTTGATAATTTGTTTGAATGGCTCACAAAACTCAGGAAAACAGATTACATTCTAGATTACTGATTTATTATACAAGGATACAACTCAGGAGCAGTCAGATGTAAGAGGTGCATAAAGCAAGGTTTTGTAGGAAGAGGCATGGCAATTTCATTGCCTACTCAAGGTGGCCTCAGCACTTCCACATGTTCTCCAACCCAAAAGCTCTCTGAACTTTGGTTACAGAATGTGGGGAGGCTTCATTATGTAGGAATGAGTGACTAAATCATTTGCCATTGGTGAGTGAACTCAATTTCTATACCCTCCCCCTTCTCCCATAGGTCAAAGAATGGGGTTGAATGTTCTAGCCTTCTGATCACTGGTTGGTTCTTCAGACAACCAGTCCCCAACTTCCAAGAGTCATCTCATTAAGACAAACTCAGGTGCAGCTAAAAAGGGGTTTGTTATGAATAACAGAAGACATTCCTTTCTCTTTTATCAGTCTTTTCATTCAAGAAATTCTAAGATTTTAAGAGCTTGTGCAAAGAAAGATAAAGACTGAATATGTATTTCTTATTATATATCACAATATCACATCTTTAAGACTGAACAATTACAATGCAGAGAGAAAAAGATCTTCCAGGGGAGATTTTTGAGAGTTTATGTAGCATCTCTAACGACCTAGAGATTATGTCAGGGTCACCTGGTGAAGGTACAAAGAGTGAACTAGCTCCTTCCCCCAACTCCCCAGGAAGAGTACTAGCAAGAGTCTGGGCCACAGCTCCTCATTTTGGGTACATCACCAAGGGAAAATGAACTCAGAAGCAAAAATATTGAGATAATGGGAGTCCAGTCCATTCGAATGAACACCACTGAAATTGAAACAGGAGGGAAGAGAGCTTGAATAACCTTTAAAAGAATGTCAGAGCCGTAGGACAGAAAAAAACCTGGTTAGAACCAACTGGTTCCAAAATGGCAGAAAACTCAACTTCCAGTAGACCTTAAGCCTCTTTATCTGCTTAGTGTAATACATTAGCATGACAGTTCTGAGGTCAACCATGAAAGGTCAAAAAGTGGGTGGTGGCCCAATTCCTGGAAATCCTTGCCCTTTCCCCCAAATAATTGAAATAATCTTCCCACTCATTAGCTTATGGAATTACCCAGTCCATAAAATTTAACTATGGAATATTTCAAACCTCTATTTTGCCTTCTGAGATGGACCAGATGCTGTCTATGAAGTGTGTTTTTCTTGAAAGAAATCTTACTTATCACTTCATCTCCTAATTTTTTCACAGTGAAGCAAGAACCTTAAAATTCACTGACCAAAAAATGACCTTTGCTAGAGGAAAAAGAATTGATGTAAAATATGGACTAAGGCTTTATTTATTTAATTTTGNAGTCAATTCTAAAGGAAATCAACTCTGAATATTCACTGGAAGGAGTGGTGCTGAAGTTGAAGTTCCAGTACATTGGCCACCTGATGCAAAGAGCTGACTCTTTGGAAAAGACCCTGATGCTGGGAAGTATTGAGGGCAAGAGGAGAAGGAGGTGACAGTGGATGAGGTTGTTGGATGGCACCACTGACTCAATGGACAGGAGTTTGAGCAAACTCTGGGAGATAGTGAAGGACAGGGAAGCCAGGTGTGCCACAGTCCCTCGGGTCACAAAAAGTCAGACATGACTTAGAGACTGAACAACAACAACAATGGGAAGGAAAGCTCAGCATGGGATAGAAGAGCATGCTCCAGTAGGACAAGGGAGAGAAATTTTGATCCATTGCCCATAGTGGATCATTGAAGGCTCTTTTGTAATGTAAAACAGAAATGTAGCAGCTCTAGTTCAGAACTTCAAGGGTCAGCAGGGTGACCAGCTGGTGAGGAGCAGGTAACAATGCTGCAGACAGAGTACTGAGTCTCTGTATTCCCTGCTCTCTCCCATCTCCTTCTAAAAGAACAAACAAAAAAACTACTACTGTATTAATTTATACTCACGCTTTACTTATGATCCTATCTACCCTAGAACTAGCATCAGATCCTGAGCTAAAGGGCTCAGTCCCCACCAGACTTCCCTCATGCTCCTTCAGATGTCAATCACAAACCCCAGATTGTCACTTGTGCATTTGAATGACCAGCTATGAAACAGGGGTTCCATTAACAGCAACAGCCTACTCAGGTTGATAATTTGTTTGAATGGCTCACAAAACTCAAGAAAACAGATTACATTCTAGATTACTGATTTATTATACAAGGATACAACTCAGGAGCAGTCAGATGTAAGAGGTGCATAAGGCAAGGTTTTGTAGGAAGAGGCATGGCAATTTCATTGCCTACTCAAGGTGGCCTCAGCACTTCCACATGTTCTCCAACCCAAAAGCTCTCTGAACTTTGGTTACAGAATGTGGGGAGGCTTCATTATGTAGGAATGAGTGACTAAATCATTTGCCATTGGTGAGTGAACTCAATTTCTATACCCTCCCCCTTCTCCCATAGGTCAAAGAATGGGGTTGAATGTTCTAGCCTTCTGATCACTGGTTGGTTCTTCAGACAACCAGTCCCCAACTTCCAAGAGTCATCTCATTAAGACAAACTCAGGTGCAGCTAAAAAGGGGTTTGTTATGAATAACAGAAGACATTCCTTTCTCTTTTATCAGTCTTTTCATTCAAGAAATTCTAAGATTTTAAGAGCTTGTGCAAAGAAAGATAAAGACTGAATATGTATTTCTTATTATATATCACAATATCACATCTTTAAGACTGAACAATTACAATGCAGAGAGAAAAAGATCTTCCAGGGGAGATTTTTGAGAGTTTATGTAGCATCTCTAACGACCTAGAGATTATGTCAGGGTCACCTGGTGAAGGTACAAAGAGTGAACTAGCTCCTTCCCCCAACTCCCCAGGAAGAGTACTAGCAAGAGTCTGGGCCACAGCTCCTCATTTTGGGTACATCACCAAGGGAAAATGAACTCAGAAGCAAAAATATTGAGATAATGGGAGTCCAGTCCATTCGAATGAACACCACTGAAATTGAAACAGGAGGGAAGAGAGCTTGAATAACCTTTAAAAGAATGTCAGAGCCGTAGGACAGAAAAAAACCTGGTTAGAACCAACTGGTTCCAAAATGGCAGAAAACTCNGTACTAGCAAGAGTCTGGGCCACAGCTCCTCATTTTGGATACATCACCAAGGGAAAATGAACTCAGAAGCAAAAATATTGAGATAATGGGAGTCCAGTCCATTTGAATGAACACCACTGAAATTGAAACAGAAGGGAAGAGAGCTTGAATAACCTTTAAAAGAATGTCAGAGCCCTAGGACATAAAAAAACCTGGTTAGAACCAACTGGTTCCAAATGGCAGAAAACTCAACTTCCAATAGACCTTGAGCCTCTTTATCTGCTTAGTGTAATACATTATCATGACAGTTCTGAGGTCAACCATGAAAGGTCAAAAAGTGGGTGGTGGCCCAATTCCTGGAAATCCTTGCCCTTTCCCCCAAATAATTGAAATAATCTTCCCACTCATTAGCTTATGGAATTACCCAGTCCATAAAATTTAACTATGGAATATTTCAAACCTCTATTTTGCCTTCTGAGATGGACNCAACTTCCAGTAGACCTTAAGCCTCTTTATCTGCTTAGTGTAATACATTAGCATGACAGTTCTGAGGTCAACCATGAAAGGTCAAAAAGTGGGTGGTGGCCCAATTCCTGGAAATCCTTGCCCTTTCCCCCAAATAATTGAAATAATCTTCCCACTCATTAGCTTATGGAATTACCCAGTCCATAAAATTTAACTATGGAATATTTCAAACCTCTATTTTGCCTTCTGAGATGGACCAGATGCTGTCTATGAAGTGTGTTTTTCTTGAAAGAAATCTTACTTATCACTTCATCTCCTAATTTTTTCACAGTGAAGCAAGAACCTTAAAATTCACTGACCAAAAAATGACCTTTGCTAGAGGAAAAAGAATTGNCCTTCTGAGATGGCCCAGATGCTGTCTATGAAGTGTGTTTCTCTTGAAAGAAATCTACTTCTTACTTATCACTTCATCTCCTAATTTTTTCACAATGAAGCAAGAAACTTAAAATTCACTGACCAAAAAATGACCTTTGCTAGAGGAAAAAGAATTGATGTAAAATATGGACTAAGGCTTTATTTATTTAATTTTGGTAGTATCATGCCATTTTGGGGATCTTAGTTTCCTGATAAGGGATTGAACCCAGGCCACAGAAATGAAAAGTGCAGAGTCGTAACCACTGGACTGCCAGGAAAATAGAGTAAGGTTTTTTTTTAATTAATTTTTAAAATTGGACAGTAATTACTTTACAGTATTGTGATGATTTTTGCCATACATTGATATGAATC
>SJYW01056235.1:26871-40658 GCA_006410735.1 Raphicerus campestris
AAGAAATACATATTCAGTCTTTATCTTTCTTTGCACAAGCTCTTAAAATCTTAGAATTTCTTGAATGAAAAGACTGATAAAAGAGAAAGGAATGTCTTCTGTTATTCATAACAAACCCCTTTTTAGCTGCACCTGAGTTTGTCTTAATGAGATGACTCTTGGAAGTTGGGGACTGGTTGTCTGAAGAACCAACCAGTGATCAGAAGGCTAGAACATTCAACCCCATTCTTTGACCTATGGGAGAAGGGGGAGGGTATAGAAATTGAGTTCACTCACCAATGGCAAATGATTTAGTCACTCATTCCTACATAATGAAGCCTCCCCACATTCTGTAACCAAAGTTCAGAGAGCTTTTGGGTTGGAGAACATGTGGAAGTGCTGAGGCCACCTTGAGTAGGCAATGAAATTGCCATGCCTCTTCCTACAAAACCTTGCTTTATGCACCTCTTACATCTGACTGCTCCTGAGTTGTATCCTTGTATAATAAATCAGTAATCTAGAATGTAATCTGTTTTCCTGAGTTTTGTGAGCCATTCAAACAAATTATCAAACCTGAGTAGGCTGTTGCTGTTAATGGAACCCCTGTTTCATAGCTGGTCATTCAAATGCACAAGTGACAATCTGGGGTTTGTGATTGACATCTGAAGGAGCATGAGGGAAGTCTGGTGGGGACTGAGCCCTTTAGCTCAGGATCTGATGCTAGTTCTAGGGTAGATAGGATCATAAGTAAAGCGTGAGTATAAATTAATACAGTAGTAGTTTTTTTGTTTGTTCTTTTAGAAGGAGATGGGAGAGAGCAGGGAATACAGAGACTCAGTACTCTGTCTGCAGCATTGTTACCTGCTCCTCACCAGCTGGTCACCCTGCTGACCCTTGAAGTTCTGAACTAGAGCTGCTACATTTCTGTTTTACATTACAAAAGAGCCTTCAATGATCCACTATGGGCAATGGATCAAAATTTCTCTCCCTTGTCCTACTGGAGCATGCTCTTCTATCCCATGCTGAGCTTTCCTTCCCATTGTTGTTGTTGTTCAGTCTCTAAGTCATGTGACCCCAGGGACTGTGACACACCTGGCTTCCCTGTCCTTCACTATCTCCCAGAGTTTGCTCAAACTCCTGTCCATTGAGTCAGTGGTGCCATCCAACAACCTCATCCACTGTCACCTCCTTCTCCTCTTGCCCTCAATACTTCCCAGCATCAGGGTCTTTTCCAAAGAGTCAGCTCTTTGCATCAGGTGGCCAATGTACTGGAACTTCAACTTCAGCACCACTCCTTCCAGTGAATATTCAGAGTTGATTTCCTTTAGAATTGACTGGTTTGATCTCCTTGTTGTCTAAGAGACTCTCAACAGTCTTCTCCAACACCTGGTATGGGAAGAAGTCTTTCTTCCCCTACCAGATCGTAATCACCTTATATTTCCCCAAGGATTTTATATGGGTTTCTCATGGATTTTGCTCCAGTACTTCGAATTCCAGTGCTTTTCTCTCATTTCTGTGATATGACTATGATTCAGTTATAAAAAGAGCCAACTGTCCTCCTAATCCACTGTTATGACTAAAGCCAAAAGTAGCTTCTGCTCCTTATCAGCGCTAAAGTCTCATTTGATCTTTTATTTTTGAAACTTTATATACCATAATTCTGTTTCTTCTGTCTACTAGCCATTTGATAATGAACAAGTTAGCTTTCTATAACCTCTGATTTTTTATCTCATCTCATGTAAGATAACATGCAAAATTTTCTGTGAAATGTCTTGTACAAAGTAAATAGAGAGTAATTTAAAAGCAGCATAGTGTTAGCCCTTGCTGCTTAATCAACTATCTCAAATCTTGGGGGCTGAGGTCAATCTGTTTTTAAAAAATCAACTGAATAAATTTTAAAGACTTCATTGGCCTTATTCAATGATTCATGATCAGGCAGCATCCACTCTAGCAGATGGAAAAGAACCAAGGAACTGTGCAAAATGAAAGACTTCTCTATTCAGAAGGAAGCAGGAACAAGGTAGATATAGTAGGCAAAAAATCGTATTGATTATGGTGATGTACTGCAGGGTTTTATTAGGCAGATTACCCAACAGTGCTGATCAGGCAACTCCTGATTAAGATNGGCTTTTATTATGTTGAAGTATGTTCCTTCTATGCCTGCTTTCTGGAGAATTTTTATCATAAATGGGTGTTGAATTTTGTCAAAGGCTTTCTTTGCATCTATTGAGATAATCTTGTGGTTTTTATCTTTCAATTTGTTAATATGGTTGATAAAATCGATTGATTTGCAAATGTTGAGGAATTCTTGCATCCCTGGAATAAAGCCCACTTGGTCATGAAGTAATATCTTCTTACTATGTTGTTGGATTCTGTTTTCTAGAATTTTGTTGAGGGTTTTGCATCTATGTTCACCAGTGATATTGGCCTGTAGATTTTTTTTTTTTTTTTTGGTATGTGGCATCTTTGTTTGGTTTTGGTATCAGGGTGGCCTCATAGAATGAGTTTGGGAGTATTCTTTCCTCTGCAATTTTTTGGAAGAGTTTGAGTAGGACAGGTGTTAGCTCTTCTCTAATATTTCTGTAGAATTCACATGTGAAGCCATCTAGTCCTGGGATTTTGTTTGTTGGAAGATTTTTGATTATGGCTTTGATTTCTGTGCTTGTGATTGATCTGTTCAGATTTTCTATTTCTCTCTGGTTCATTTTTGAAAGGTTACATTTTTCTAAGAATTTGTCCATTTCTTCCAAGTTGTCCTTTCTATAGGCATATAATTGCTCATAGTAGTCTCTTATGATCTTGCGTATTTCTGTNATATTTCTGTAGAATTCACATGTGCAGCCATCTGGTCCTGGGATTTTGTTTATTGGAAGATTTTTGATTATGGCTTTGATTTCTGTGCTTGTGATTGATCTGTTCAGATTTTCTATTTCTCCCTGGTTCATTTTAAAGGTTACATTTTTCTAAGAATTTGTCCATTTCTTCCAAGTTGTCCTTTCTATAGGCATATAATTGCTCATAGTAGTCTCTTATGATCTTGCGTATTTCTTTGTTCTCTGTTGTGATTTCTCCATTTTCATTTCTAATTATTGATTTGATTCTTCTTGCTTTTTTAAACTGATGGGTCTGGCTAATGGTTTGTCTATTTTGTCTATCTTCTCAAAGAACTAACTTTTAGCTTTGTTGATCTTTCTATAGTTTCCTTCATTTCTTTTTCATTTATTTCTACTCTGGTTTTTATGATTTATTTTCTTCTACTAACTTTGGGGGTTGTTTTGTTCTTTTTCTAGTTGCTTTAGGTGTAAAATTAGGTTGGCTATTTTATGCTTCTCTTGTTTCTTGAGGGAGGATTGTGCTATGAACCTCCCTGTTAACACTGCTTTTACTGAATCCCATAGGTTTTGTGTGTCATGTTTTCATTATCATTTGTTTCTATGCATATTTTGATCTCCTTTTTGATTTCTTTCATGATATATTGGTTATTCAGAGGTGTGTTGTTTAGTCTCCATATGTTTGTGTTTTTTATAGATTTTTTCCAAGAGTTGATATCTAATCTTACTGCATTGTGATCAGAAAAGATGCTTGGAATGTACCCTGAGGAAAAGGTGAAATCCATTGTTTTGGGGTGAAATGCCCTCTAGAAATCAATTAGGTCTAATTGGCCCATTGTATCATTTAAAGCTGGTGTTTCCTTTCTAATTTTCTCTTTGGTTGATCTATCCATAGGTATGCTGCTGCTGCTGCTAAGTCACTTCAGTTGTGTCTGACTCTGTGTGACCCCATAGATGGCAGCCTACCAGGCTCCACCTTCCCTGGGATTCTCCAGGCAAGAACACAGAAGTAGGTTACCATTTCCTTCTCCAATGCATGGAAGTGAAAAATGAAAGGGAAGTCGCTCAGTCATGTCCGACTCTTCATGACCCCATGGACTGCAGCCTTCCAGGCTCCTCCATCCATGGGATTTTCCAGGCAAGAGTACTGGAGAGGGGTGCCATTGCCTTTTCCGTCCCTCTCTATTATTGTGTTACTGTTTATTTCTCCTTCCGTACTTGTTAGTATGCCTTATGTACTGAGGCTCTCCTATGTTGGGTGCACATATATTTATAATGCTTTATCTTCTTGGATTGATCCCTTGATCATTATGTAGTGTCCCTCTTTGTCTCTTATCATGGTGTTTGTTTCAGTCTATTTTGTCTGATATGAGTATTGCTACTCCTGCTTTCTTCTGGTCTTCATTTGCATGAAATATCTTATTCCAGCCCCTCACTTTCAGTCTATATGTGTCACTAGATTTGAGGTAAGTCTCTTGTAGACAGCATATATAAGGGTTTTGTTTTGTATACAATTGGCCAGTCTTTGTCTTTTGGTTGGACCATTTAACCCATTTATATTTAAGGTAGTTGTTGATAAGTACAATCCCATTAACTTTTACTTTGTTGTTTTGGATTCATTTTTATAAACCTTTTCTCTGTTTCCTGTCTAGAGAAGATCCTTTAGCATTTGTTGAAGAGCTGGTTTGGTGATGCTGAATTCTCTCAGCTTTTGCTTGTCTGTAAAGCTTTTGATTTCTCCTTCATATCTGAATGAGATCCTTGTTGGGTACAGTAATCTTGGTTGCAGGTTTTTCTCTTTCATCACTTTAAGTATATTCTGCCATTCACTTCTGGCCTGAAGAGTTTCTATTGAAAAATGAGCTGTTATCCTTATGGGGATCCCCTTGTGTGTTATTTGTTGCTTTTCACTNATCTTGGTTGTAGGTTTTTCTCTTTCATCACTTTAAGTATATTCTGCCATTCACTTCTGGCCTGAAGAGTTTCTATTGAAAAATGAGCTGTTATCCTTATGGGGATCCCCTTGTGTGTTATTTGTTGCTTTTCACTTGCTGATTTTAGTATTTTCTCCTTATATTTAATTTTTGTTAGTTTGATTAATATGTGTATTGGGATGTTTTGCCTTGGGTTTATCCTGTTTGGAACTCTCTGGGTTTCTTGGACTTGGGTGGGTATTTCCTTCCCCATTTTAGAGAAGTTTTTGATTGTTATCTCCTCAAGTACTTTCTCATACTCTTTCTTTTTGTCTTCTTCTTCTGGGACAACTATGATTCAAATGCTGGGGCATTTAATATTGTTCCAGAATTCTCTGAGGTTGTCCTCATTTCTTTTTAATCTTTTTTATTTTTTCTCTTTGCTTCATTTATTTCCACCATCCCATCTCCCACCTCACTTATGCTCTTTTCTGTCTCAGTTATTCTACTGTTGGTTCTCTCCAGAGTGTTTTTAATCTTAGTTATTGCATTGTTCATTACTGATTGACTCTTCTTGTTAAACATTTCTTACTCTTCTCAATCCTTGTCTCTAGTCTATTTATTTATAACTACATCTTGTTTTCTAGGTTTTGGATCATCTTTACCATCATTATTTTGAATTCTTTTTCAGGTAGACTCCTTATCTCCTGTTTTGTTTGGTTTGGTGGATTTTTTATCATGTTCCTTCACCTGCTGGATATTTCTCTGTCTTTTCATTTTGTTCAGCTTGCTGTGTTTGGGGTGCCCTTTCTTCAAGCTGGAAGGTTGTGATTCCTTTTATTTGTGGATTCTTCTCCCTGTGGGTGGGGCTGGACCAGTGGCTTGTCAGTGTTTCTTGGTTGGGGGAACTTGTGTCTGTGTTCTGGTGGGTGGAGCTGTATCTCTTCTCTCTGGAGTGCAATGAAGTGTCCAGTAGCTTGTTTTGTGGTTTCTGCTGGGCTTGGTATGGCCGTGGGCAGCCCATCTTTCAATATCCAGTGTTGTCTTCTTATTTTGCTGGAGAATTAACATGGTGTATCTTGCACTGGAACTTGCTGTCTCTTGGGTGGAGCTTGGTTTCAGTATAGGTATGGATACTTTTGGGTGGCCTCTTGTCTATTAATGTTCCCTGGAGTCAGAAGTCTCTAATGTTCTGAAGTTCTGGAGTTGAGCCTCCTGCATCTGTGTTTCAGTCCCCTTCTTACAGTAGCTTCAAGACTTCTCCATCCATACATCACTGAAGGTAAAACCCTTAGGTTAATAGTGAAACAACTCTCTACAGCCAGGAACACTCAGAGAGATTCATAGAGTTATATCGAGATGAGAAGAGGGAGGAGGAAGATAGAGATGACCCAGGGTAGAAAAGGGAGAGTCAAAATGGGAAAGATAAATCAAGTTGATAATCAAATCCCTAAGTGAAAATGGATACTGAAGATTAGATGGATACTGATGGTAAAAAATTGCTAATAAATATTAAAAAGCAAAGAGTAAAAAACTAGAATACAGGTTAGATGCTCAAAAATACAATATAAAAAGTATAAAACAAAATTGATCACAAAAATTAAAAAAATATATATGAAATTTGTTTTTAAATATAGGGTTTTTTCCCCTTAGTTAACAGTAGGCTATAAAAATGAAAGATAAAGGAGTAATAAAGAACTAAAATTTAAAAAAACTAAAAAGTGATAACAGTAAATATACACCTAGGAATTTCTCTGGAGCTCTTATGGGCAATGTGGGGTCAGTTCAGTGTCAGATTGTCCCTTTTTCTAGCTTGTTCTTGTTCTCAAGGTCTATAGTTACAGTCTCAGCATTTACTGCAGGGTTTTAAACTGTTGCACCTGTCACTTCCATGGCAGTTCCCTCTTCTTTGTTTATTTTGGCATCCTCTGTTTGCAAGTCTCTTCAGTGTCTAATTTCCACCCTGACACGAGGGGGCGAAAGGGACCATTTATTCATGGTCATGTGTTCAGCTGTTTGTGGAAAGGGAGGGACACTGCAAACAAATACTACTGGCATGTGTGGAGAGTGCTTATATTGGATGGACCACACTGGGTTTGCCACAGCTCAAGGTTGCATGTACTTCCTGGGTCCACACTGCTCAGACTCCGGGATGTTCCATGAGGGTACTATCCCAAGTGAACCCTGCATTTCGTGTATTTTCCAGGCCTAAACTGCACAGGTTCTTGGGTGTTCCATGAGGGCACAGACCCAGGTGGGCTGTGTATTTTGAGCCCTTCACAGGTCCAAGCCACTGAGGCAACTGGGTGCTTGGCGAGTGGACTGTCCCAGGTGGGCTGTGCATCTTATTCACCTCCCCAGCCTCTTGGTTTCTCAGGTGCACCAAGAGCACAGTCCAGGTGTGCCATATGTCTCCTCTGGGGAGCTCATCTCAGGCTGTGACACTCTTGTCTGATGTGAACCGCCAGGATCCCAGGAAGACATGGGTAACAACTGGCTGCCTGCTCACAGTTTGGCGGGAAATGGGGTCTCTGGGGCTGGGATTGCAGCGGCCCTTTGACTTCCAGCTCTGGCTGTGGCACACCTGCCTCTCTGCTTCCAAGGATAGAGGGCCCTAAATGGCAGCCAGCTTGCTCTCCTTTGATATTCACTAGGGCACAATCCTTTGGTCTCTGTGTGCACCAGGGGTCACTGTGCAGCATTAGAGACTTTAGTGAGAAGTGTCCTTTTTTTTTCCTCTCTGAAAATCCCACAGTTTGTGTTGCTATGTCTGATTAGCCCCCTCAGACTGTCCTCAGGGCATCCAAGCCTGTTCCTTACCTTAAAGATGGATGATGCAGTCCATACCTCCCTGCCCAGCTCCCATTTGCTGCTGGCAGATGTGGGCATCTGAGCTGCTTCTCCACTGGTAGCTGTGGTTAGGCACATATTCTGTGTGTGTGTGTGGTTATGTTGCCCTCTGAGATTTCAAGGCTCCTCACAGACACTCCTGTGAGGGGGTTTCCTATCGTGTGGAAACACCTCCTCTATCACTACTCCCTCCCCAGGATGGGTCTCTGTCCCTCATTCCTTTGTCTCTGTTTTTATCATTTATATTTTGTCCTACCTTCTTTCGAAGAGATTGAGCTATCTTTCTGGGTGTCTGGTGTCCTCTGACAGCATTCAGAAGCTGTTTTGTGGAAGTTGCTCCACATTCAAATTATCTTTTGATGAATTTGTAGGAAGAAAGTGGTCTCCTTGTCCTATGCTTGTTCCATCTTGGGACTGTCCCCACTTAGAGTAAGGCTTTTAAAATCAGCTTAATAAATATTCTCAAAAAATAAGAGATGACATTGGCAATATGCTACAGGGACAAAACACAGCCAAGAAGACCCAAATAGATAACCCAGTGCTAAAGAGAAAAGCCACAAGCCATAAATGGCGCATCTTGTACTAAAACCCATGATACTAAATCAAAATTTAATACCTGGCCTATTTACAGTTTCACCCTGCACCAGAAATATAATGTTAACCAACCTGTTTGGGCTTTTTTGGTCAGCATCAATGAAGTAATCCACTACATGAGTCCTTTCCATCCCTCAGAGGAAGAAGAGGCATCTGCAGGGTAAAGCCATTGCCAAATTCCTTCCTGACAAAAAGAAAATGTTCTGGCCTAAAAGTAATCCTTATTTTCCTTTTGCTAATAGCTCCCTTGCCCCACCTTCTTCCTATGAAACCTTTCATTTGTACAACCACTTATAGATATTAGTTCCCTTCTATTTGCTAGATAGGATGCTGCCTAATTTCATGAATCACTTAATTAGATCTTCAAATTTACTCAGTTGAATTTTACCTTTTAATATTGAATATGAAAATATAATAGTTGAAAATTGGATTCAATAGACATGGAGTTCAGTTCAGTTTACTCAGTCATGACCAACTCTTTGCAATCCCATGGACTGTAGCATGCCAGGCATTCCTGTCCATCACCAACTCCTGGAGCTTGCTCAAAATCAGATCCATCAAGTAGGTGATGCCATGCAACTATCTCATTCTTTGTCATACCCTTCTCCTTCTTTCAATCTCTCCCAGCATAAAGGTCTTTTCCAGCGAGTCAGTTCTTTACATCAGGTGGCCAGAGTATTGGAACTTCAGCTTCAGCATCAGTCCTTCCAATGAATATTCAGGACTGATTTCCTTTAGGATGGACTGGTTGGATCTCCTTGCAGTCCAAGGGACTCTCAGGAGTCTTCTCCAACACCACAGTTCAAAAGCATCAATTCTTCGGCGCTCAGCTTTCTTTATGGTCCAACTCTCACATCCATACATGACTACTGGAAAAACAATGGCTTTGACTATATGGACCTTTGTCATCAAACTAATGTCTCTGCTTTTAATATGCTGTCTAGGTTGGTCATAGCTTCTCTTCCAAGAAGCATGCAACTTTTAATTTCATGGCTGCACTCATCATCTGCAAAGATTTTGGAGCCAAGAGAAATAAAGTTTGTCACTGTTTCCCCATCTATTTGCCGTGAGGTGATGGGATCAGATGCCATGATCTTTGTTTTCTGAATGTTGAGATTTAGGCCAGCTTTTTCACTCTCCTCTTTCACTTTCATCAAGAGGCTCCTTAGTTCTTCTTTTCTTTCTGCCGTTAGGGTGGTGTCATCTGCATATCTGAGGTTATTTATATTTCTGTAGACAATCTTTATTCCAGCTTGTGCTTCATCCAGCCTGGTATTTCACATGATGTACTCTGCATAGTGAAAAAGTTGGTTTAGAACTCAACATTCAGAAAACTAAGATCATGGCATCTGGTCCCATCACTTCATGGGAAATAGATGGGGAAACAGTGTCAAATTTTATTTTGGAGGCTCCAAAATCACCACAGATCATGGTTGCAGCCATGAAATTAAAAGATGCTTATTCCTTGGAAGGAAAGTTATGGCCAATCTAGGTAGCATATTGAAAAGTAGAGACATTACTTTGCCAACAAAGGTCTGTCTAGTCAAGGCTATGGTTGACTCACTGGAAAAGACACTTTGATGCTGAGAGGGATTGGGGGCAGGAGGAGAAGGGGACGACGGAGAATGAGGTGGCTGGATGGCATCACGGACTCAATGGACATGAGTCTGAGTGAACTCTGGGAGTTGGTGATGGACAAGGAGGCCTGGCATGCTGTGATTCTTGGGGTCACAAAGATTCAGACATGACTGAGCGACTGAACTGAACTGAACTGAAATTCCATATATATGCATTAATATACTGTATTGGTGTTTTTCTTTCTGACTTAATTCACTCTGTGTAATAGGCTCCAGTTTCATCCACCTCATTAGAACTGATTCAAATGCATTCTTTTTAATAGCTGAGTAATAGTCCATTGTGTATATGTACCACAGCTTTCTTATCCATTTTTCTGCTGATGGATATCTAGGTTGCTTCCATGTCCTGTCTATTGTAAACAGTGCTGTGATGAACACTGGGGACACATGTCACTTTCAATTCTGGTTTCCTCTGTGTGTATGCCCAGCAGTGGGATTGCCGGGTTGTACGACAGTTCTAGTTCTAGCTTTTAAAGAAATCTCCACACTGTTCTCCATAATGGCTGTACTAGTTTGTATTCCCACCAACAGTGTAAGAGGGTTCCTTTTTCTTGACACCTTCTCCATCATTTATTGTTTGTAGACTTTCTAATAGCAGCCATTCTGACTGGCGTGAGATGGCACCTCATTGTGGTTTTGATTTACATTTCTCTGATAATGAGCGATGTTGAGCATCTTTTCATGTGTGTGTTAGCCACTTGTATGTTTTCTTTGGAGAAATGTCTGTTTAGTCCTTTGGTCCATTTTTTGATTGGGTCGCTTTTTTTCCTGGAATTGAGCTGCAGGAGTTGCTTTTATATTTTTGATGTTAATTCTTTGTCCATTGCTTCATTTGTTATTATTTTCTCCCATTCTGAAGGCTGTCTTTTCACCTTGCTTATAGTTTTCTTCATTATGCAAAAGGTTTTAAATTTAATTAGGTCCTATTTGTTTATTTTTGTTTTTATTTCCATTACTCTGGGAGGTGGGTCATAGAGGATCCTGCTATGATTTACATAAGAATGTGTTTTGCCTATGTTTTCCTCTAGGAGTTTTATAGTTTTTGGTCTTAAATTTAGATCTTTCATCCATTTTGAGTTTATTTTTTTGTGTATGGTGTTAGAAAGTGTTCTAAGTGAAAGTGAAGTCGCTCAGCTGTATCCGACTCTTAACGACCCCATGGACTGCATCCCACCAGGCTTCTCCATTCATGGGATTTTCTAGGCAAGAATACTGGAGTGGGTTGCCATTTCCTTCTCCAGGGGAATCTTCCCAACCCAAGGATCGAACCCTGGTCTCCTGCACTGCAGGCAGACTCTTTACCACCTGAGCCACCAGGGAAGCTAGAAAGTGTTCTAGTGTCATTCTCTTACAAGTGGTTGACCAGTTTTCTCAGCACCACTTGTTAAAGTGGTTGTCTTTCCTCCGTTGTATATTTTTGCCTCTTTTGTCAAAGATAAGGTGTCCATAGGTGTGTAGATTTATCTCTGGGCTTTCTATTTTGTTCCATTGATCTATATTTCTGTCTTTGTTCCCGTACCATACTGTCTTGATGACTGTAACTTTGTAGTAGAGCCTGAAGTCAGGCAGATTGATTTCCCCAGTTCCATTCTTCTTTCTCAAGATTGCTTTAGCTATTTGTTTTTCTCTTTCTGACTTACTTTAAGCTGATTGACAGTCTCTATGTCCATCCATGTCTCTACAAAAGACCCAATTTGTTGCTTTTTATGGCTGAGTAATAGTCTGTTGTATATATGTACCGCATATTCTTTATACATTCCTTTGTGAATGGATATCTAGGTTGCTTGCTTGTCCTAGCTAGTGTGTGTGTGTGTGTGTGTCTTTTAATATTTATTTATTTATTTGTTTATTTGGCTGCATCAGGTCTTAGTTGCATCATGTCAGATCTTCATTGTGCCATGCAGGATCTTCTGTTTTGCACAGACTCTCTAGTTACGGTGTACAAACTCTAGCACGTAGCAGCTCCATATGTGCTGCATGTGCCCTTTGGTTGCTCTGTGGCTTGTGGGATCTTAGCTCCCCAACCAGGGAATGAACCCCATCCTCTGCATTTCAAGGCAGACTCTTAACCACTGGACCACCTGGAAAGTTCCCCATGTGATTTTCTGAATTATTTTCTCTGAGTATATGCCTAGCAGTGGAAATTCTGGGTCTTAGTTTTCACTGTTCATGTGTTTCCCAGGTGGCTCAATGGTGAAAGCAGCCTCCTGCAAAGCAGGAGATGCAGGCTTGATCCCTGGGTTGGGAAGATCCCTTGGGGAAGAAAATGGCAACCAACTGAAGTATTCTTGCCTGGGAAACCCCATGGACAGAGGAGTCTTGTGGGCTACAATCTATAGGGTCACAAAATAGACACAATGCGTAAACAATAATACTGTTTTCCATAGTGGTTGTATCCATTAACATTCCCACCAACTGCACAAGAAGTTCCCCTTTTCTCCACAACCTCTTCAGCATTTATTCCTTGTAAATTTTTAAATGTCCATTTTGATGTATAATATAAATGAGATAATACTTCATTGTAGTTTTGATTCATATTTCTCTAGTGATTAGTGATGTTGAACATCTTTTCATGTGCTTATTGGCCATCTGTATGACTTTGGAGAGATGTCTAGCTCTTCTGCCTATGTTTTGATTGGGTTGTCTGTTTTTTTTGATACTGAGCTGCTTTAAGCATTTTTAGATGTTGGACATTAATCTTTTGTCAGTTGCTTTGTTTTCAATTTTTTTCTCTCATTCTGAAGATTGTCTTTTCATCTAGTTTATAGTTTACTTTGCTGTTCAAAAGCTTTTAAATTTAATTAGGTCCCAGTTATTTATTTTTATTTTCATTACTGTAGAAGGTGGGTCAAAAAAGGTCTTGCTGCAATTTATGTCAAAAGATGTTCTGATTATATTTACCTATAAAAGTTTTATAATATCTGGCCTTAGATTCAGGTCTTTAATATATTTTGAGTTAATTTTTGAGTATGGTGTTAAGGAGTGTTCTAATTTCATTCTTTTACGTGTAACTTTACATGTCCAGTTTACCCAGCATCACTTATTGAAGAGGTTGTCTTTAATCCATTATATAGTCTTCCATCCTTTGTCATTAATTAGGTGACCAGAGTCATGTGGGTGTATGTCTGGGCTTTCTATCTTGTTCCATTGGTCTATATTTCCATTTTTTGTGTCAGTATGATACTGTCTTGATGACTCTAACTTTGTAGTATAGTCTGAAGTCAGCAAAATTGATTCTTCCAACTCCATTTTTCTTTCTCAAGATTGGTTTGGCTATTTGGGGACTTTTGTGTTTTCATGCTGTGCTGTGCTTAGTCACTCAGTCGTGTCTATGGGGTTGCACAGAGTTGGACATAACTGAAGTGACTTAGCAGCAGCAGCATGTCTGACTCGTTGTGACACCATGGACAATAGCCCGCCAGGCTCCTCTGTTCATGGGGATTCTCCACGCAAGAATACTGGAGTGGGTTGCCCTGCACTCCTCCAGGGAATCTTCCCAATCCACGGATGGAACCCACGTATACGAATTGTGAAATTTTTGTTCTAGTTCTGTGAAAAATGCCATTGGAAATTTGGTAGGGATTGCATTGAATCTGTAGTTTGCTTTGGGAAGTATAGTCATTTTCACAATATCATTTGGGCTTCCCTGGTGGCTCAGAAGTTAAAGCGTCTGCCTCTGATGCAAGAGACCCGGGTTCGATCCCTGGGTCGGGAAGATCCCCTGGAGAAGGAAATGGTAACCCACTGCAGTATTCTTGCCTAGAGAATACCATGGACAGAGAAGTCTGGTAGGCTACAGTCCACGGGGTCGCAAAGAGTCGGACACGACTGAGCGACTTCACTCTCTCTCACTCTCAACACAAGAACATGGTATATCTCTCCATCTGTTTGTGTTGTCCTTGGATTTTTCATCAGTGTCATAGTTTTCTGTATACAGGTCTTTTGCATCCTCAGGTAGGTCTTTTCCTAGACATTTTTTTTTT